>CM042013.1:1745000-1942500 GCA_023525715.1 Cichorium intybus
TTTTTTCATTACCAATTCTTACCATTTCTCTACGAAAAATAGAGAATCAAAAACGGGGAAAGAGAATCAAAATTTTTCTCTATTGATCGATGAATGTTTGCTTGCATACATAAAATGTAGCCTAAAGTGTAATAATTGAGTGCGGTTGATGGCATACATATAGTATTGTATCACTTATCTAGTAATATATTCCTTGATGGACAAATAACCTGAAGTGTAATTCATATCGATTAATCAATGAGTGAATATTTTATTCCTTTCAATTCATCAATAAATCATTTTTTAATGAATCGATATGAAACATCCCAAAATTTACATTAAAATTAAAAATCTTAAGAAAATATTTTCAATAAATAACCTTCACATTAATGGTTCAAAACTCGACATCTTTATTTATTCAAAAACATTTAGTATCAATCAATCCAAAAATGAAAGTCAAATTAGCTAAAATCAACTCAAAATAAATGTCTAAAAGAAACAATATCAGTGTGTACACGTCACGCCTTGCCATCACCCACACCTGAAGAACCTGAATAGTGATTTAATAGGGAAAGGGTAAAGCACACAACTTAGTGAGTCCAAGTTCCAACACATACAAAGCATATCAGTTACACATACCCTACCCCTATCAGGATGGACACAACCACACAACACAGTAAAATAAACACAGTCTACTCTACCTAGTAGTTGAGCCGTGCTCCTCCGCTCAGCACTCCGAGCCGCGCATACTCTGTTTGTCGAGCAATGCGTATCCGCTCAGTGCATCTTGTAGGGCATTCCTACTCTGTACCACATGCTTCTCCGCTCAGCACTCAGAGCCATTGCATACTTTGTTCGTTGAGCCATGCGTATCTGCTCAGTGCATCCTTATAGTGCTTAGTGCGTCGAGCCATCCTATATTGCTCAGTACATTGAGCCACCCTATATTGCTCAGTACGTCGAGTCCATAACATCTACATACTAGACCTAGACACGTCTAGTACTAACTACAAACCCATAGATCAACACACACTAGACATCC
Organism: Cichorium intybus; assembly: GCA_023525715.1. Lineage (NCBI taxonomy): Eukaryota > Viridiplantae > Streptophyta > Magnoliopsida > Asterales > Asteraceae > Cichorium > Cichorium intybus. Next base: position 1,746,022 of record CM042013.1, read on the forward strand.
AAATGGCCTGATACTACCCATACACATCCTGTAAGTACACACGAGCTATAGTAAAGCACATATAACATCCACACAATGTAGTGAGAAACTCAACTCGTAGCAGCAAAAGAAGAAATCCACACAACAACTCTGAAGGTCCCACCGAGCTCCATCCAAACACCTTATACCCCCTATAAGGTACAATAAGTTACTACAAAGTACACTGGCCACCTTTACTATATATAGATACTTATAACGTTATTTATAATTTAAACATTTCTACTTCCGACACGCACTATGTCTCAACCATGGACCCCATCACATTTTACTTAAACAATGAAAATATATACCTTAGATAGGTTTGCTTCAGTCTAGGGACCCACTTATAACACCCATGGTCAAAACCAAGACAAACGCCACAAAAAGGAACTTAACAACAAAGCTGGATTTTTGACCCGGTTGTAAAGTTTGCAACTTTCAACCAAGCATGCTTTCAAAATAAAATCGAAGAAAAATCATGCATACACTAGATCAAAGCAAAAGATCACATGCCTAACCTCAGCTCATTTGCATTCCCCAATAACAAATTATAAATCCACAAAGTTGGCTAACCTGATCAGTTCACTCACAGGACCACACTTCAAAGATAAAACCAAAGAATAGAATGGTAAAGGAGTTGGGTTCTGATTTTTTGTGTGAGAAAACTAGGTTTCTAACCTGAACTGTTCCCACAGGCCTTGCCCCCAAATGATTTGTTTACATGTAGTTATGAATTTAGCAAGACAGAATTCACTGCACAACACAACACTGGACCAATCAGTGAAGATTGCAACATTCACTTAACCTAGGGCTCGAATTAGGCCAAGGCCTTATGGACCAAGAAACTACCTTCAAAGAGAATTCCAGGGATACAAAGTTCACCCCAATAGGACACCCATACGATTTTATATGAATTTTACCAACTGACCCAAATTCAGTGAAGTTTGATTTACATGAAATAACAATTAGGGTTAGGGTTTGCAACCACCTACCCATTAAGACAAGCTATTAAGACCTTCTAGGGTCTGAACTGAATTCAAAGGTATAATCAAGTTCAAAGACTCCAATCCAATTTTCTAAACCAGTAGTTAAGTACAAACAACCACCCATAAACACACTAGTACATACAATGATAGGTGTGTGTGTGTGTGTGTGTGATCGGCTAGAACAAAAAAGAAGGAAAGGTTTTACCTCATAACACCACCTTTCACCCTCACTCGATCCCTCCTCTTCATGCCTTCTCTTCACACATGGTCTCCCTCTCTTCTTCTCGATTTCCACCTCTTTCTAGCTCAAGTTCACGACGTAAGGGTTTTCACGGCTTGGAGTGTTCTTTACTCGACCGCACACTAGGCATATGTATAAGCTTACTCGACCACACTAATATAAGTACACATTTACTCTTGGCAGCACACAAAATATATGCACAAGATTTTCACTCGGCCGCACAAATGCAAGAATTTCAAAGACCACTCGACCGCAAAACAATCATGGAGTAATCGGCCGCACGATTTCTTCCCAAGCCCTCACACTTGATCGAACAATGCTAGAAAGTACCATCCCAACTCGGTACCCACACTTTGCTTAGGTCTTTCATCTCCTCGTCCTTTCACTTCACGACTAGCAACCAAGAAAAGCTTCACGACCTCACACAAGCAAACACGACTAGTGTTTTCTACCATAATGTACGATCGGTTTACTAAAGGAAAAAGGAGTAGGGTCGGCTACATTAATGGTTCTCCAAACCCGTACCTCCAATTTGGCCCAAAACATGATTTCATGCAAAAATTGAAAGTTGACACTTCTACCCCCTCTACTTTCCTAGTTAAATTTTTATTAACCTTAAACTCAATTACCCAACAAATTAACTTTATACCATTGACTTGTACCCCCTCCCAATCATAAGTAGAAATTAGAATTATTATTATTTTGTTAGTTATATTATTATATTCATTATTTAAAATAATAACCTGTGAATATATTACAACGTGTCGAAAAACGGGGCGTTACACAATATTATATTCATTAGGGTGTTATCAACTAATGTAATTAAAATAAATCAAGGTATACCTCAACTGTGTCATCTTCTGATTTATCTGGTATGACATCATTGTCATTTGAGATGATGGTTGGAACAAATGATTCTTGTAATTCACCGGTACCGAAACCAACTGAATTATATTCTAGTTTTTCAAGATCACGCATTGTAGCAGCAATCAAAAAACAAATGGTTGGTCTCCCTCTTTGAATTTCAAAATCATCAAAACGGACGTCATCAACGTATAATAGTTGAAATGAATGTTAAATGATATTAGTAAAGTTGCAATTTTTCATGTGAATATATATTTAAATATAAAATGAGTGTTTACATAATATTGAATTGATATTAAAAAATCATTAACGAATATAAGAATTCATATAAAAAAAGCTTGGAATATACCATAAGGCAGTGTAATAGGCCCATAGAATATGATTTTGATTTTGATGCTTGCCATGTTGGTACTGTACACTTCAGACATTCAATTATATATTTGCACGTATCCAAGTTTCATAAGTAAAAGTTTCTTGTGACTTTATTTAACATCGACAAATCAAATGTACCTATACCGATTAAGCGTGAGGTTGGTCCTGGTGTAAATATATGTGGAGCCCAAGAGTGTCTCTCCAAAAGAGCCCTTGTGGAGAGAGGGGAGACTCCAACATATATACAAACTTATAGGACCGTGTCGCGCACCAATGTGGGATACACTAACACTCCCCCTCAGATACGTAGGCTCGATGAGGTTACAGGGTGCGGGACGCCGGCTCTGATACCATGTAAATATATGTGGAGTCCAAGAGTGTCTCTCCAAAAGAGCCCTTGTGGAGAGATGGGAGACTCCAACATATATACAAACTTATAGGACCGTGTCGCACCAATGTGGGATACACTAACACCTGTCTCCAACATATATACAAACTTATAGGACCGTGTCGCACCAATGTGGGATACACTAACACCTGGGACCGACCCGAACTCAAACCGGACCGAGACCAAGGAAAGACATGGAACGAAACCGAGGACCAACCATACTAGGGGACTCCGGACTTGGTCATGGGTTTGGGTTAGGGTTTGCTCGGGTTTTATCCGAGCAGGACCAAACACTTACTTTTGGGTCCGGGTTTGGTCTAAGGACCGAGAAAAACCGAGCATGACTAAGCACTTACTTTTGGGTCTAGGTTTGGTATTTGGGATTGAGAAAAACCAAGCAGGACCAACCTTATTCAAAATTACACATTGTTATCTATTTATATATATGACTAGTTTTTATTTGACATAAAAACTTACTTGAGAATCATCTTGACTTGGAACCCAATTTGACATTGTTTCTTGAAAATTGAATGATTCTAGCTTTCAATCTTATGCAACCCTTGAAGGTTCTTGGATTAATTGAGAAGGAAGAAAACGATTTCTATGTTTCTTGGTGTGATCGAGTTCGACAGGTCGACAGGGGGGGAGACATGAACGAAGAGTCGGGTCTTGGAATGTAAGATACGTGCGTATTTATTTGGACCTAATAGATTTGGCCTTCTAAAATTCCATGTAATTCTTGGTACTAAAACCCAAAAATCGAGTGACCACTTGGTAACAAACCCGAGCGGTACCGAACCCGACATAAGCGATATATAGATATTGAGAACCGACCAATATATATACACTCGACTCCTTAGCTCGGTTCGGTTCCCTCGGTTCTTGGGCTTGTGCTCGGTTCCGGGGACCAAATGCTCACCCCTAATACTGATGGATTGGCCAAGAGTGTTGCAAATTAAAACAAAAAAATTTACTTTAAATAGGAGATCAACTTGTCTTGATCTCGGAATCATCTTCTGCATACCTTTGGGCCGATTATCTATTTCATTGGTGAATTGTGCTTTCCACTCGTCAACGGTTGTGTCATCATCAGGTCTACTAGGTAGGACATTGATGTCAATATCGCCTAGAGTAAGGCCCAACATATCATGAACAACCTGTCAATCAACTTCTAACTGACCCGCTTTAACGTTCAACGCTATCTTATCACAATCAAAATTGGAAACTGCGTAAAATCCAATGTGTGTCAGAATACTATCGAGAGTAATATGAAGTATCTCCCAATCCAACAAACCAAAGATATTGCTTTTGTGATTCTCTAAGACTATGAATGGTCTCAAATAAAGGTTTTGAAAACGTGCGAACTTTAATGGGAAAATGACTTATAAGGGTAATTATGTTTTAAAACTGTTCAAAAAACACCATCCAAGTTTGGTCTGTTCAAAAAAACACCATCCAAGTAAGACCTTTGTACAAAAAATACCATCCAAGTAAGGCTTTTGTACAAAAAACACCAACGAACTACATGTTTTGTTCAAATTTTACCCGATGGTAACCGGCTCTTGCGGGTTAAAGGATGACTTGGCCTAATATTTAGTGACATGACATAATAACAGATGAACAATTTAACTTGCAAGAGCCGGTTACCATCGGGTAAAATTTAAACAAAACATGTAGTTCGTTGGTGTTTTTTGTACAAATGCCTTACTTGGATGGTGTTTTTTTGTACAAAGGCTTTACTTGGATGGTGTTTTTTGAACAAACCAAACTTGGATAGTGTTTTTTGAACATTTTTGAAACATAATTACCCTTATAAGTCATTTTCCCAACTTTAATTATCTGATTCTCATGCATAACCTATCCTGGTACAGTTTTCTTCTTGGGAACTCTTTTTTTTATAATTATGCTTACTCTTCTTGACTTTATAAGGAGATCTAGATAGAACAACAATGGGAGATGAAAAATATCCTTTTGGTTGTTGTCTAATTTTCTTTATTGAATGAATTTTTTTAATGGAGGGTCAGCCTGTTTCTTTTTTTTTTTTTTTTTTTTAACTTTATTGGTGTTTCTACTATTTGGAAATCGTCGTCACCGTTCAATTGTGTTTTTTTGTTTGTCACTTTTTTTTGCCAAGATTATCTAAATTTTAAATAATATTTATTAATGAATACAAAATGTAAAGAGTTTGAATAACTTTAACTGTATTATATGATAATCAACTCACGTGGCTCGTCATACTGAATAAAAACATTATTATGTACTCTATCGGTTGTAAACTTTATATGCTTCTCCCGACTTACATCAACAGGAACAACGAGAATGTCATATACATGTTTTGATACTATCATTACTCTATTTATTAAAAAGCGTCACTTTGGACCCTTACTTTAAGTTGTTCACGTTATTTTTCACGTGACATCGAATTTTTTTCCTCCGGGTTTTCACGCGGGTTATCGGATCCGGTAAGCGGATATTCTCTCGATTATTCATCTTTTCGATTTTATTTCAACCATTTGCTACCATCCCCACCGCTTCATCGATCTTCACCGTCTTCGACTCTGTGGCTCTTCTTTCTACTACACCATCACCGCCATTCGTACCTTACAGCCCTTATGCACGGATCCTCCTTACCATCTGTGTCGAATTCCCGTCTTTGGGTCGTTTCCTACTTCAACCGACGCCATCTCCCCCAAATCCATAGTGATTTCCTACTGCAGCCGACGCCATCTCCCCCAAATCCATTACGTTACCATTGCAGCTGAACTTTTGTGTCGGTGGTTTCTATCTTCTCATCGCTCGCCGGTTCACTCCTCGATTTCTCCCACCGCCATCAAATATTCCGAAAGCTTCAAGACCCGTCGCCGATTGACGGTGCAATCATCGCAGTCCTCTCAATTCCCCGGTGATTTTCAGGTTTCCGATGTCAATTTCTTTCACATGATTCCTCACAAACTCATCGTTTCTCACTTTCTCTTTCAAAAATGGCAGTCACCCTCAGCACCACCGTTTACGTAGTGGGATCGTCAATGGAAGTTATTCGCCAAGGAAGAAACAAAGGTGCATATTTTTTTTAAGTTACGAGTTTCACTTTAGCTTTTTCTGAAAATTGAAATCATGGAATTCAAATTCTATGTTTTCGTTTCCGTTGGATATATGCATCTTTTTTTACTTGATTTTGTTAAACTAAATTTACTTGCATTAATTTTTTTTTCTGGGTCTGTCCTTTCAATATCACTGCTATCGGCTCCTTTTTTTAAATTGTTTTAGGGTTTGGGTACAAAGATGTGAATTTAATCAAATATAGTTTCTATTTTCCTTAATATTCCTATAGAATAATGCAACTTGGAGCGGACCATTTTTTTTCAATCATATGATGGAACTGTTATTTGATGGTTTCACGTATCAATCACGCCAAGTTGAAGATATTACAGGATTAGGAATTTGCATTAGTTTTCTTCATGCTGGTGTAAGTATTGTGTAAGCACCCGCCACTCCATTGAAGTTGACATACCTACTTATTAACCCATCCCAGGTTCAGAGTATGTTTATAATCCCATCTATACTCTCATATCTCACCTCGAAATTAAATTACAAACTCTGTTTGTATGTTTATATTTTCAGGCTTGGTAAAGGACGTATGTTCAAAAGAGATTTCATGTCCCCGGAAGACAAAGAATGGCTAAATAAGGACATTGAAGACTGTGTTAGTTATAATTACTTAATAGGTTAGTTTTCAACTTTTGAATGGCTTAATATAAAAAATTACTAGACATTAGTGATTGGGCACCAAGACAAGCTGCTGTGGGCCGTGATGTGGCTGTACAAAGCCACCGACAACCGCTGGTACTTGAGTTATGTGATCGATAACGCCCATTTGGTTGGTGGCATTGGGTGGTCCATCACCAAATTCAGTTGGGATCTGAGCACTGTAAGCACTTGAGAAAGCTTCATATCGATGGTTAGAGAACAAATAGGATATCAAATCTGGGTTTCCTTGCCATCGCTAGACACAACACGAACCTTCAAGAACTGGTATTAAACTTTCTCTCGATCTCTTCATATGCGACCTTTTACATAAAGACTTTATATGTGTTTTATTTCAACTTTAATAATCTCTGTGGCATATGCCAATATTTGTTTCTAATTCTACTATATTGGGTTCTTTTTAAAAGGCCGAGTTGAAGGAGAAATTGGCTAGGATGTATGAGGTGAAAGATCCAAATGCCATCTTTGTTATCAAGTTCAGGACTTATTTTGGTGGTGGTAAATCAACTGGTTTTGGTTTGATGTATGATTCTGTTGAGAACGCAAATAAGTATGAGCCAAAATATAGGCTTGCCAGGGTAACTTTCTAAACTCATTTCATATCAATATGTGTTGATCTATCGTATCAATGTACCACAATAATAAGAACTTGAACTTTGTTTGTTTCAATTTCTCCTTTTTCGCAACTAAAATTAAATATACGGATACGTGAATCAGCTAATGTGATTAGCACTTCTGAAGCAGCAGTATCTGGAGCAAACTGTCAAGGGTATTTCCGTCATTTAACAATAATAATAACCAAATTGCATTGTAACTTTATAATTGTAAGATTGTGTAGCTTCATTTTCACCTGAAAACCAGTGATCTTTTTATGGCAAGACTTCTTTTTTTTTTTGTAGATTTATCCGGCTTTTGAGCTGTAATATGTTTGCTGGAAAATATAAAAAGTTACCAATATTTGAACAGAAAGAAAGAATAAAAACATAAAGACAAAAAAGTATCAGTTGTGTCGTATAAACGATGGCTATATATGTATGCGTGTGTGTGTGTATATATATATATATATATATATATATACACACACATACATACACACACACACACACACACACACACACACATATATATATATATATATATATATATATATATATATATATATATATATATATATATATATATATATATATATATATATATATATATATATATATATATCTTATTTGTATTTTGAACTTTATGAGATAATGCAAAATGGACTTGATACCAAGGTTGAGAAATCAAGGAAACACTTGAAGGAAAGGAAGAACAGAGCAAAGAAGATTCATGGTGTAAAAAAGGTCTGTCCTTTGAGCTTTCTTATATTTGGGCACAACTTTAAATTTTCACTTTTTACGAGGGATTTTTAAGCAATTTTTAAGAAAGAAAAATTGTAGAAAATAGCAAGTTACATCATTTTCTACTCATAATATTAGCAATTTGTTACCCATAAAGCAGCATGCATGCATTTCTTTACACATAATGTCAATGCAGTCACAAATTTTAGCTTATAATAGCAATGTACTTGCATTTCTTACTGTAATATGTAACATATAAAGCACATTGATGCTTTTTCAAATGAACTAATCACCCAGAAAAAAAAATGTACCACTAATTTGACAAACATCACTTTATTAACTGTTTTGACTTTTCACAACTAACCCGTTCAGTTTCACTATTGTCGGTTTTTTGGTATGGAAACTTGATATTATTTGAAAATGTTTATTTATATGATGTTATTGATTATGCAAGTTTTGATTATTCTTCTTTGTAAAGACAACCAGTGATTTGCGATGGACCCGTGCTCCAGTGATTCCGAACCCGTGCGGAGCACGGGGGTCCGCTCGTTATATTCAAAACATAAAAATATGTCATTAGGTTTTTGGTAAGGGAAACAATTTCAAAACAATATATTACATTAAAAAATAAACTACCTTTTTATCAGATGATTTATTTCTGTAATTAATAGTTTTTTGGTCTAGTAGGTGGTAAATCTGAATCATCTTGATCCAATAAGACAGGATTGGCTGGATCGTTCTTGAACTTGCTGAATGCTATCTTTTTCATTATTCGTTCGTTTTTATTCCTGACTGTAAACATAATTGCAAACATGAATCTCTCTCTTTCTCCAAATTTTTGATGGACCTGTCTTACAACGCACCACAAACCCACAAACCTAGATACATTTGTAACTAAGATACATACAAACACATGCATATGAAACCCAAAAGCTAGGATGATCAACAAGATTATGATGAGTGGAAGGGCAACCACAAAAACATCACGAAAGGGACACCATTTCTGTAAGGCTGTAGTTAATTTGACGAGAAGACGGGGCTGGCAACCAAATCCCGAAAGGGACCCCACTGGCGGTGGCGAGACCGAAGACGTCATAAACTGGAAAGATACATTAGATATCGTGTGATCAATCCTCGCCAGAGTACCAACACATAGGGGTTCGGACTTGGACCCACCTTTGATGTCGACCCTTTTTCATCTCTTTCACCTTCTCGTTTTCTAGTCTCTCTGTCTGAATATCGCCCTCTGTTTCACTCTCTTTAAATGTTCTAGGAAAACCAAGGTGTAGCAGGAAAACCCACACTAAGGTGCAACCAGCGACACCTCCTTCACCTTTTTGGATGCCGGTGAAGATTTTTTGACATTTTTGATATTTGAAATCGTCTCTGAAAAGCGGTGGTCTAACAATCCATAAGAATTGGAATAAAGACATAAACAAAATGGGGGTGTGTTTAAGCTTTTTGTTTGCCAACATGGTGAAAAGAAAGGAGATGGCCAGATGGAAGAGTGAGAAAGAGAGAGAGAATGAGGGTTTTTCTTTTCTTTGTTAATAAATAAATTAAACTAGTGTTTCGACCGTCCGCGCGATGCTGCGGAAGTCCGATATATTGAAAAATACAGGTCGACAAATAAACAAATTACGTAACGGACGAAAAATGTAACTTTAAAATATAATAAGGGACCGGAATCGTAACTTACGAAATACCAATAATATAACTTTATAATAAATAGGGATGAAAACAATTAATTCAAAGTTAGTTAAGGGGAAAAAACGTAAATATAAAAGCTTTCTTATAAAAAAACCAAAATTGCTATTTTCAAATAGAACTTATTTTTATTTTGTATCTACTGTTTTAACAATAATAATATGATATGACTCTAATAAATTTGGTTATGGAAGTAGTGGAACGAAATGAACAGTAAACTTGTGAGACAAACGAAAGTTGGCAATTAATATATATATAATAAGAAATAGAGGGTAAAATAGTCAATTTACCTCAATTTCTAGAATAAGTTAAGTACTAATGGAGGGAGGGACCAAAGTTGTAAGAAAATGCATACGACACGAACATACATGGACTAATTGTTTCTTTCGTTACTCATTTGCCATTAATTTTGAGAAAACCTTTCAATTTTGAACTTTTAGAAGGTCACCAACAAGTTACCATTGATGTGGCAATTTCCATTGACTTTTTATTTTATAAAAGTCCAAAAGTTTACACCTTAATTTCTAATTTACCCTCACATTTTTTTTGTTACTGATTTACCACTAAATACGTATTAAAAAAATGTATTTTTACGTATTTATAAAACAGTTTTTCCTATATACAATAAATTTTTATTCACAGTTTATTTGTATAAAAAACTTATTTTTATGTAAACGTATGTCTTTAATATATTTACGTGTATTTAATGACTGAATTGGCATATTATGTGGGATTAAATGACTGATGTAGCTTGGTAATTGGATCGTCACATTTGCAGGACTCAAAATCAAGTCATGTCCATTCTAGGGTGTGTACTTTAGCCAGTGAGCTAAATGCTAACTTGGATTTTTTGAAAGATAAAGCACACGTCCTAGACCGGACATATCTCAAGTTCTAGTCTTGTACACTCTCATTTCTTTTCTTTTTGTTTTTAAATAGACATGCTTACGTGATGATCCAATCATCAAGCCACGTCAGTCATTTAATCCCACTTAACATGTCAAGTTAGTCATTCAATACACATAAATATATTAAAAACATATTTTTTAAAAAAAAATGTTTTTATACAGATAAAATGTGAATAAAAAGATATTTTGTATAAGAAAATTTGTTTTATAAATAGTGAAATCTCATTTAAAGTTCCAATATTTTGGCTAAGTTTATGAAAAAAATCTCAAATTAGTTTTTATTAACAAAAAAGTCTCAAATTAATTTTTATTAACAAAAAATTACAGAAAATACATGTTTTATCTGCAATAAAGTCCTAATATTTTATCACAGTTTACGGAGAAGCCCCAACGTTAGCCGGTTTTCTGTCATTTTTTGTTAATAAAAATTAATTTGAGACATTTTTGTTGATAAAAATTAATTTGAGACTTTTTCATAAACTGTGCCAAAATATTGAGACTTTATTGGAGATTTACCTTATAAATACATATCAATATATTTTTCGAATATGTATTTAGTGCCAAATCAGTAACAAAAATATGTATTTAGTGGCAAATTAGTCAAAAAAAATGTTAAGATAAATTAGAAATTGAGGTGTAGTGTAAACTTTTGGACTTTTATAGAATGCAAGGTTAATGGAAACCGACAAACCGCCACGTCACCGATAACTTGTTGGTGACCTCCTAAAAATTCAAATTTGAAACGTTTTCTCAAAATTAATGGCAAATGAGTAACGGAAAAAAATGTTAGAGTAAATTAGCAATTGAGGTGTAAACTTTTGGACTTTTATAGAATTAACCATTTGTAATTTCGCTTTGATAGAAATAGCAATTTCCAAAGATACGATCCATACTTGGATGAATAAACTTGCATCAAATTTCTTCTATATGAAGAGCTTCCATTTATGTATCCTTCAAGTAAAGATTAATCACCCCATAACTCATTTCGTTCTTGAGATAAGCATCTTCGTACAAATATCTAGCATCATAACTGAGGTATATTTTCCTGTTTAAATGAAGGTATGAGTTACAGGCTGCTGCTCAGCCCGAATACCATCTTTTATGTGAATCGATGAATGTCTATGGCGGTGTCTCGCGCCTATAAGGTCGCCTTTTTCTCCGCGAGATTTATTTTGGTTGTTAGTCTGGGTATTTTAGTCATTTAACTAAAAATCAAAAGTTGTATTTAGAGTACCTGTATAATCGAACATTGGAATTTTCATGATAATCTAACATTTTCATGCCCACATTGCCCACCAATTATCGAAAGAAGAAAATGACTCATCAACAAGAATTGAAAAATGCCAATGACCTCTTGGTCAAGTGGTAAGGCGTCGCCCTCCAACCTTGAGGTTGAGGGTTCAATCCCCACTAGGGGGAATAGGTGGATTTAAGGTGATTAGAATAGGAGTAGGAGTAGGATAGATTTGCCGTTCCAAAAAAAAAACAAGAATTGAAAAATAAATGGATATTATGGTGTTTTGTTATTTAAGTGGCATTCTTAAACATCCACATTGAATTTTGACTACTTCTCAATTGTTTCTTTATTCAGACATGAACATGAATGGATACATTTAGGAGACAACGAAATTGAAAAATAGATATATTTTCGAGTGCACTGATCATGATCATCGGGGAGAGCATGGTGTAAATTTCAACATGGTGTGAATGATAATCAAGGATAAATCTACTAAAGTTGTTAAATAAATATTTAAACGTACATTCAATAAAAGCAAGATAGTGTTGAATTTGACACAAAGTGATACCTATGAAGGCTTAGTAAGGTTAGTTTGGAAAGTGCTTGATAATATTTTGCATTTACCTTGCATTTTGTTAGAGTGATTGAATTTGAGAGAGAAGATTGAGAATGTTTATGAACTTCATTAATTGGAAAATGAATTACAGACGAAGTACATATACATTCAGAAAGAAAGAATAATAGAAACTAACTAACTCTAACCGAAAAACTAACTAACTGAAATAAGGTAAATTACTGAAATACCCTTAAGTTAGTTCTAACGCCCCCTCAATCTGGAGGGTGTGAAAGAATCCCTAGATTGCAATGGCATCTTTATGCTTAAGACTAGGCGAAGACTTCGTTAAAACATCAACAAATTGAGCATGGGTTTGAACATGGGACAAGGTAATAAGTCCGTCTTGAAGCTTTTATCGAACATAGTGACAATCAATTTCGATGTGCTTGGTCCTTTCATTTCATGATATACAGGGTTTCTAGCAATATAGATTGCAGCAAGACTATCACATTTTAAAGGAATATGTTGGATTCCTGGAACCTGCAAATCTTGAAATATGCGAGTTAACCAAGCCAGCTCAGCATAAGTTCTTCGCATTGACATTCAGCCCCCGCTGAAGATAGTGAAACAGTGAGTTGTTTCTTAGACTTCCATGAAATAGGATTGCCACCAAAGAGAACAAAAAATCCACTCATAGATCGGCGAGTAGACGGACAAGAAGCCCAGTCGGAATCACAGTATGCCTGAATATTGAAAGTTGGATTTTTGTTAAAGTGTAGACCTTGAGTGATTGTACCTTCAAGATATTGCAAAACATGTAAAGCAGCTGCAAGATGACTTTGAGTTGGTCGTTGATTGAACCGGCTTACGTATTGTACTGTAAATGATAAGTCAGATCTAGTATGTAAAAGGTAATTGAGTTTTCCAACTAATTGAGGATATATTGTGACATCAATGAGTGTTGCATATTCAGGAGAATGACCATTAAACTTAGATGGCAGAGGAATGGTAGCTAGAGTACAATCATTCATAGAATAAAGGCCAGCAATTCACGTATAAACTTTTGTTGATGAAGAATGAGTCCAGAAGAAACATGTGTGAACTCTAAACCAAGAAAATACCCAATGCTACCAAGATCTTTGATCTTAAATTTTTCATGAAACATGTGTGAACTCTAAACCAAGAAAATATCCAATGCTAACAAGATCTTTGATCTTAAATTTTTCATTCATGAAGTCTTTTATAAGAGCAACAGAAACAAGGCATCAAATGCTTGTGAATTTGACAACGGGTGAAAAAGTCTCGTGGTAATCAATACATTCTTTCTGTGTGAAACCTTTTGCCACTAGTGGGGCTATATATCGTTCTATGGAACCATCTTGTTTATATTTCAACTTATAGACCCATTTGCACGCAATGGGCTTTTTCCTTTGGGAAGTTTGACAATGGTCCAAGTGTTTTTATCGTGCAAGGCAGTCAATTCTTTTTGCATGACATGCTCCCAGTGAACATTTCCACATGTTTGAGCATAGAAGAGTGGTTCAGGTTCATGGACGGTAACATTGAAAGCAAGAGAATTAGATTGAGTCTTTAGAAAAGGGATTTATTTATTTGGAGAAATACACATGTTCGTTATTGTATGAGAACAAGGAGGATCACTTGTGGAAACAAAATTGCATACATAATCTCGTAGGTGAGGAGGTGGTTGCCTCATTTGAACAGGTCTGGCATTCTCAACAGGAATAGGGTCATATGGGATTGCATTAACGAGAGAATTTGGTGGGGAAATTATATGATCAATGTCTACATTGTTTGGTTTATCTTCATTACATGAAGTAGGAATATATTAAGGTGAAGAAGAGGATAAGAACTGAGATTTAAGAGAATGTAAGGGAAATAAGTACTCAAAAATTTAACATCTCTTGTAACAAAGATCATTTTAGTTTCAATATTAAGAACTCGATAAGCTTTCTGGGGTCTGGGATCGAGGCATAAAATTGTCTCTTCCTACTGTGGAGTAGCAACAAAACACAGACACCCAAAGGATTTGAGATGGATAAGATCCGATGGCTGATTATGCAACATTTCAAATGGAGATTTCAAATTGAGAACTTTGGATGGCATCTTGTTTATTAGGAACACGACTGTTTTAACACATTCTCCCTGATATGGCGGAGATAATCCAACTTGAAAATATAAAGCACGTGCAGTTTCAAGAATATGCTTGTGTTTTCGCTCAACAATCCCATTTTGTAGTGGTGTGTAAGTAACAGATCTTTGATGAACAATTCATTGTGAAGAGTAAAATTTGATACCCTCATTACTATTACCTAGCTCATATGCATTATCAGATGGAATTACCTTAATTCTTCTTGAGAATTGAGTCTGAATAAGTTTAACAAAATCCTTAATGATATTGAATGCATAACTTTTGTTGTTTAATAAGTGGATCTATGTATTTCTATTGTAATCATCCCTGATTGTTAGAAACAACTTGTTACCATCATGAGAAGGGTGTTTATAGGGTCCCCACAAATCAACGTTGACTAAATCAAAAGGAGCCTTTGATTGAGTGTGACTTAAAGGAAAGGATTCTCGATGTTGTTTAGCTTTAAAACAAATCAGACATGGAGATTTATCGTGATAGCTAGAGGGAACAAGAGAAAGATGTTTTAATGTTTCAATTGAAGCATGACCAAAGCGATTATGCCACAACATTACATCAGAGTTATTTTTTGAAGTACATGTAGAAAAGCAATCAGGATGTTTGAACACAGAAAACTAAAAGACAAATTGGACTTAAGAGAATGATGTTCAAAAAACATAAAGATCATTGATGCGATTCCTTAAGACTCTAAGTGCAAGCTTACTCTTCATCAAAGGGTCCTGCATCAAACATTGTTGATCAGTGAAAATGAAAATGGTTTGGAGCTGAGATTCGAGTTTGAAGATACAGAGACAAGATTGTATTTGAATAGCAGAACATACAACACTTTTTGAAGAATGATTGAGTCATGAATTTGAACATCACCGTAGAATTCAACTGAAGCGTCATGTCCATCAGGTAATCAAATCATGTGTGGTTGATGCAACATATGAAATGTAAAGAAAAGTTCTCTATTAGAACAAATATGGTCGGTTGCTCCAAAATCAACAATCCAAGACAGATGAGATTGTAGTTTATCTGATGATTTATAAACATTCATGGAAAGTTTTTTAAAAGAAAATGGTGTTGTATTTTCTTTGTCCATGGCGTGAATTTTTACAGAATAATTGACATGATTGCTGGAAGAAGAAGAAGACATGTTGCTAGAATTGAACAATTGGAGAAGATAACTGTATTGTTCTTTTGTGATGCCATGTTCAGACTTAGTATAAATGTTTTGGACTGTTGATTTAGGTTCTTCTTTCTTGGATTTAGTGAATTTGAACTTGGAAGGAAAGCCAATCAGCCGATAACATTGAGCTTTCGTATGTCCAGGCTTTTTACAATGATTCCAGACCAATTGCTTCTTGTTTGAATGATTATAAGAAGAAACATGCATCGCTATGGATTCAACATTAATTTGGGAGTTATTGGTAATACCTCGCTGCTGTTCTTCTTGAACAATTAATGAGTATGCAGTGGATACGCTTGGTAGGGGCTTCATCATCAAGATTTGACCACGAAGAATTTTGTAGCTATCGTTCAGTCCCATTAGAAGTTGAATAAGCCGTTGTTTTTCGAGAAACTTATGAATTGCAAACATGGAGGAAGATTTTGAACAACATGAAGTTCATCCCAAACTTTAGTCGATTTGGTGAAATAAGTCGAGAAGTTTTCAGATCCTTGTGATAATGAGAAGATTTGCTGTTGAATTTGATAAAGAAGAGCTCCATTCGACTGTTCGTATCGTTAATTAAGCTCATTCCAAATTGCAGAAACAGTTTGAAGAAAAAGAACACTTTCAGCAATATTCTTCGATAATGAGTTCAACAACCAACTAATCACCATTGAATTGGCTCTATACCAATTAGGATAAGACGATGAATCAATAAGGGGCTGGGAAATCGATCCATCGACAAAATCTAGTTTGTTTTGAGCTGATAGAGAGATAAGCATGGATCGCTTCCATGAATTGAAGTCGTTTCCATCAAATGGAGTATTAACGAGCAATAAATTTGGATTATCAGACGAGCTTTATGAAGTCAGGACTTGAATGATTGATAGTGAAGAAAACGAGTTAGAAGAACCTGATTCGGGTTGAGCCATTGAAGATCAAGCTTGCTCTGATTCCATGTTAGAGTGATTGAATTTGAGAGAGAAGATTGAGAATGTTTCTGAACTTCATTGATTGGAAAATGAATTACAAATGAAGTACATATACTTTCAGAAAGGAAGAATAAGAGAAACTAACTAATTCTAACTGAAAAACTAACTAAAATAAGGTAAATTACTGAAATACCCTTAAGTTACTTCTAACACATTTACCATTACTCTGGTCCAAAAAATTTGCTTGATTTGTTATTATTTTTGCTTTCATTGAAAATCATTTATCTGAAGGCAGTTCTCGATACACGATGAATGAAAAAACAAGAAAAAAGATACAAAAAGCTATGCATAAAAAGGTTGTATGGGTTTTGTGGATACAAATAAGTAAGCATTGTTATTTTTCTTAAACCATAAAAATTGAAATTGACTTGATCTTCTGTATTGATATACATAAATGATTCTCTACACCCAAGAATTTTTTCAAACCACGTCCAATGTCACCGTAACTTTCTTTAGATGCATGTTCATACCTACAAAATTGAACATATCTCAAAATATTTAGACCCTGTTTGGCTAAGCTTATTTAGCTAATAAGCACTTTTGGGCAAAAGTGCTTATGAGCTTTTGGCTTTTCAAAAAGGAGGTTTTAAAAAAGTGTTTGGATAAGCTTATGTGGTGGGAAAAGTTAAAAGTTGATAAGGAGGTAAAAAAAGTGTTTGGATAAGCTTTTATACATGTAAAATGACCAAAAAGGACATTTTCACATTTTCACAACTATTTACTAATTTTACATAAACATGTAAGAAATCGTGACAGGAAACATGTAAGAAATCATGACAGGAAACAATCTTTAACCCACATAAACAATCTTTCTTAGTTCTGAAAATCAACATCATATTTCTTATTAGTTCAAGCAAAATATAGAACAATCTTTAACCCACATAAACATGTAAGAAATCGTGACAGGAAACATGAAAAAAAATGAGAAAAACACGCTTTATGACAATATAGAACAATCTTTAACCTACATAAACAATATAGAACAAGCTTTATGACAGGAAACATGGAAAAAATGAGAAAAAACAGGAAACATCTATAGCATAAAATCAGAAATCGGGATGAACATTCAAGAAATCGGGATGAACATTCAAGAAATCGGGATTAACAGTCAATAAACAATCAAAATCCAGATAAGATAGTCAAGAAACAGTCAATAAAACAGAAAACAGTCACGGATTGGGATGAACATTCAAGAAATCGGATTCATTATAATCAGAAATCGGATTTATCATAAATAGATTCAAGAATTAACAATCATATCAGAAATCGTGAACATAAATCAACTTACCGATCAGAGATGCAAGGAATACCGATCGGAGATGATGCAGACGATGGAGATGCAGAAATCGGGAACATAAATCAACTTACATGCATGGAAGCTTACCGATCGGAGGAGTAATCGCCGGAGCTGGGCGAACGGCGCTGTAATCGCCAGAGAAGGGATGCTCCACTCCGGAGGAGATGGAATGCAGCGACAGACAAGGTTGGAGGCGGGGTGTGTTCGCGAATGTGATAGAGAGACGTTGATGATGATACGTAAATGATAGGGTTGGTAGTTGAGGGTATTAAGTTGAGGGTAATTGTGTCATTTTATAATTAAAAAGCACTTTTATAGTTAAAAAGCCAAGAATTCATGGCTTTTTGAAAATGGCTTTCTGTAATGGTCTGAAAAGTTAAAAAAAATAAGTGCTTTTGGTTACACAAACACTCCTTTTAGCTTATTGGCTTTTTAAAAAGCCAAAAAGCTAAAAAACACTTTTAAAACTCAAATCCAAACAGCCTCTTAGTACATGTTATAAACATAATTTTTTCTCAAACATATTCGGAGTCAATTTGTGATAAACACCAACCACACTGAATGCATGGCATGAAGGTGACGTGTTATTCTCCATCTTCTGTAAACAATAAAGCTAACTTTTCTACAAGTAGAACATGTAAACATCAATGTACCATGTGTAAAGAGAAATTTAATAGGTATAATATAACATCTTACAGTAACATATCAAGTAAAGAAAAAAACTATAGTATTTGGTGTCTTTAACGTGATCGGACAGCAACATTCACTCGACACATTAGCTATTTATATAACAATTTGTCCCCTCCGCCGGATTTGGAAAAAAATCTATGAACAGATTATTAATTCAATACCTTAGTAGTTAATATTATGGAGAAGGAAACCACCACCATCATCACTACCGGCACCACCGTACCGATAGCGGATAAAGTTAGCCGGCATCCAAGACGCTTTTAATCTTGAATTGTATCTTGTTATCCATCGGAATCTGTGGTGGTCCTTTGGTCATGCGGCTCTACTTCATCCATGGTGGCAACCGCGTCTGGTTGTCCTCGTTCCTCGAAACCGGTGGGTGGCCGGTCATCGTTGTGGTACTCATAATTCTCTACTTTCATCGCCGTGCCGCCGGAAAAAACGAACACAACAAAAGAGCAACGTTAATCTACATGCGTCCAAGATTGTTCTTTGCGGTGGCGTTTATCGGTATCCTCACTGGCTTAGACGATTACCTCTATGCCTACGGCATTGCCCGCCTCCCCGTCTCCACCTCCGCCCTCATCATCGCTTCCCAGCTTGCTTTCACAGCATTCTTCGCTTACATTCTTGTGAAACAAAAGTTCACAGCGTATTCAATCAACGCGGTGGTGCTTTTGACTATTGGTGCGGCTGTGCTGGCGTTGCATACAAACAGTGACCGGCCAGAGGGGGAGAGTAAGAAGGAGTATTTGATGGGGTTTGTGCTGACGGTGGCGGCGGCTTTGTTGTATGGGTTTGTGTTGCCGTTGATCGAACTCACGTACGAAAATGCAAAACAGGCTATTACGTATACACTGGTTTTGGAGATTCAGACAGTTATGTGTTTGTTTGCTACCATCTTTTGTACGGTCGGAATGATCATCAATAATGATTTTAAGGTACAAGTCATCATGATACGTTGTGCATGGTCAAATCATACATCATAGTCAAAATGATATGCTTTTAACTTTTTTCTAACCAGCATTTGGCCATTTTCTATTTACTATTTTACATGGGAGAAATGTTGTAACCTTTTCCAAAATTAAGGATTGAAATTTAGCCGTGTTTTTTGTAGGCAATTCCCAGGGAAGCAGATGATTTTGAATTGGGAACTATAGAATATTACACAATATTGTGCTTTAATGCTTTAGTATGGCAATGCTTCTTCTTGGGGGCAATAGGAGTGATCTTTTGTGCATCCTCACTACTTTCAGGGATCATAATCGCAGTTTGTCTTCCACTGACAGAGGTATTAGGTGTGCTTCTTTACCGGGAGAAGTTTCAAGTCGAGAAAGGTGTTGCACTTGTTCTATCTCTATGGGGATTTGCTTCCTACTTCTATGGAGAATATAAGTTTACAAAAAAATTGAAAGACAGCATACAGTCTTCTCAACAATCCACAGACTCTGAACCAATGTTTTAAAAACCGGGTTGACCCGGCCGGTTGAACCGGTTGGACCGTGAACCGGTGGAGAGAGCGGGTCAATTATGACCGGTTTTTTGTTAATTTCCGACTCGGATTGAACCGGCCGGTTTTCTCAAAAAACCGGTTGAACCGGTGATCCGGAACCGGGTTGACCCGGTGGTTGGAAAAAAAATAGAATTTGGATTTTAAAAACTTGGTTAAAGAGGTCAAGACTCAAACTTTTAAGATTAGTCTACTATTAGTTCATCAAATTTGGTAAATTTTTCTTATACAAACTAGACAAAATATTTTTTTTTGGAATCAAAAAGAATAAATTACATTGTTTATGTTTTATAAATATATAATTATGCTGAAAAATATAAAATATATAGAAAATATAAAAACCGGTTGACCCGGCGGTTGAACCGGTTGGACCGGTTGACCCGTGACCCGGTCACCGCACCGGGTCAACTAAAAAACCGGGTTTTAAAACATTGCTCTGAACAAGCTAATTACTCCTCAGTATAATCTCAAGACTCTATAGACTTTTATTCGGTTTTGATGTTGTGTGTCAAATTAAGTTTGAAACGTTTTATTGCTTTAAGTTTTTTTTTTTTTTATAATATAAAAAATTTGAAGAATTGTAAAAGATAGTTAATAAAGTAAAATTTAAGTCCATATTTAATTTAAAATTTGTTCAATATTCGATTATTTGTAATATATTTGGTAATGTTATTGCTAAGTTCAATACGTTTTTTTTTCCATTGGTGACCATCAAATTTAACAACGTTGCCATTTAAATTAACAGAGTTAATTTTATATGTTAAATCAATTATATGCATCGCATATACAACTTTTAGGGAACCATGGTAAATTAGTTTTGTTAGGGAAAAAGGGCCCAACCCTCGGCAAAATTAAACCGGTCGGATTTCTTTTTCGACAACCAAATTCATAATTTTGAGTCTTTAATGAAATATTCACCCATTGGAAAAGAAGTAGTCTTGCCGTCCACCACTATCCATTAGCACTGTCGAAAGAGCTAGGAGAAAAGAAAATAAATACATAAAAACACACACAGGATTGATCAGTATAATTGGGATGTCACCGAAATTTTAATGTACAAAGAAAAATGATAAAGGGAAATGTTAAAAGAATCATCAAACGATTGAGTTGCTTTTGTAGTTCATAGTGTTGTTTTAGTTGTCGTCGTTGCTATCCTTATAATTGTTATTAGCATTGACAAAACTTGACATAAATAGCATGTTAGTGTGTCATCACTCATCAGTCATTATATGTGTTAAGTTAGCACAAAATATGACTCAATGGTCAACCCCCAAGTCATCTTAGTCATCTCAAATTCTAAAATCTCAAGGGATTGACCATAAAATAGAGAGCATGTGTACCATCACACATATATCACATTGGAACGATGAAAATGGTAATGGTCAATCCCCAAGTCATCTTAGTCATCTCAAATTCTAAAATCTCAAGGGATTGATCATAAAATCAGAAGCATGTGTCAAGTTAGTACAAAGCACCTTTAACCACAATTTTCGAAACATCGTAAATATCTTAAACTAATAACATGTTAACCATCACACGTGTATCACATTGGAACGATGAAAATGGTAATGGTCAATCCCCAAGTCATCTTAGTCATCTCAAATTCTAAAATCTCAAATTGATCATAAAATAGAGAGCATGTGTCAAGTTAGAACAAAGCACCTTTACCCACAATTTTTGAAACATCGTAATCATCTTAAACTAGTAACGCGTGAACCATCACACATGTATCACATTGGAAAGATGAAAATGGTGAATACCATTGATATTAATAGTAATTTGGATCAAGATGATGAAATGATTTTTGTATTAGTATTATAAGAATGACGAAATGAATCAATCATAAAAATTAAAATTCTTTAAAACTAGCATGCAAGGTGATTTAACATGTTTGGAGCTTGAAAGTGGAGAAAACCCTAAGGTTTTGACAAAAATGGTGTTTCCATATTGCAATTTGAACGACCTTACATATTCATGTTATAGCGCTTACAAAATTTTATACAACCTTATAAATACATTTTAATGGCAGTACAGAAGGCAGTGTTTGAAGGAATTTTTACTACCTTACAAGTTCATATTAGAGTCCTCCCTATCAAAAATTCATACGATCTTACAAATTCATTTACAAATCGTATAAGACTGTTCAGTAAAGGGGGTTTCGGTAGTATTTGGTATGACATGTATGTCTTTTATATGAGTCCATACGAGGTTGGTTATGACATTTATGACCATAATACAGACCCAACAAAATAAGAATGGTTGAGATAAATTCATATAAGATCATATAATTCTCATACTTGTTTATTATGATTTATATATGGCTGGGGAACACTATAGTGTTTAGTGAGAATAATATCTCAAAGCTATCAAGGAAAGTGTAGCATCTGATCCTCAATAGTCGAGAATGGCATATAAACATGCCACTAAAGCCATAATGATTAAAACATGCAAACATTAGGTCCAAAAGCGTCATACAAAAATCAAATTCCTCGGTGTTACCAACATCAACAAAATACATATGAAATTATTACAAGTTCTACATCCATAATTACATAACCAAATGTATGCTCTTAGTGTCTCACTCATTCATGCTAATCCCTAAAGATCATAAAAGTCTTACTTTAGGAAAATGTCAACTTCTATTTCTCATTTGTACATGAACACACGCCACAAAAAATATTCATAAGACATGAACACATGCCACAAAAATATTTAGAAGAAAAAAACGTCTCGTGAGATGCATATGGTTTGCTACAATATATATACATATTTCTTTTTTTTTTTTTTTTGTAAACAAACCTACCTTTCAAAGGAAGAATATTACTTTTAATATATGTTCAATCACCTAAGCAATGCATGATCACTCGAAATGCATATGTAGAAACCTAACAAATGTGCAATATCGATAATATACTAATAGGGGCAGAACAAATTAGCTCTTAGTTGTACTTCGATCCCAAGGTATTCCGGTTTTCTCGAGTAATTTTGTGTTCTTTGACCAAATTTTTTTGTTCCAAGTCCAAACGATTCCTATATATAATAAAAATCTTTACAAATCTCAAGTGAATGCTTGATACTTGTTTGTTGTTGTTCTTCTTCCTCTTGTTCTTGTTCTTGTTCTTGTTCTTGTTCTTTATTGGCAATCCGTCTTGTGAGATGTAATTCCAAATGTGTGGCATGTGCCTATTCATTTTGTGCATTTTCTAGATAAAAACCCACAGAAATTAAGCACAACAACCATTATGCCAAACCTGCAATAAAGTATCCATTGATAAAGATGAATGTGTGAACTATAATAAATTCAACAATCTAGCAAGACACTTGACCATATTAACTAGAACAAAATCTGCACAAAGACAACTAAAATCAAGAGACGGATTTGCAAGATTAAGAGCCAAATAAGGTGAATTAACATCAAATGCATACAAATATCTTATTGCAAGAATATACAAAGTCTTGCATTAATTTGATAGTGTATACCTGATACAAAGAATAAGGGAAAAAGTAAGCTCTCGCTAATGAGATTCTTGGTTAAATTCCAAGGTGGCCATTTAGAAAAATGGAAGATGCACTTGATTAAATAAACTCCATTATGATTAAAAGCCAATAACATCTCACAACAACTCTTTCGAATCTCATGATAAAGATAACAACCACAATTTACAGTCCCTTCATTGCCATGAAGGTCGTTAACTAATCAAAGTAGATAAAGGCAATTAATGCATTCATAAGGGAACTATTAAGGTGGGGCAGGCCACTTCACAATATGTGTCGCTACGGAGTCGGCGGTGGCACTACAACAACGCATGGTGAAGTTGATTGCACTACATGGGCATCAACCATTTATTGGTATATAATAATTTGTGTAACACATAATCTATAATTTTTAGTGACACTTTATATCATTATGTCACTAATAAATGTGAATATTAGTGACATAAACTGTTAAGTGCCACTAAATCCATTGATTTTTATTATGGCATATAGAATATTCCACTAAATATCATTTTGTTTATAAGGCTTGCAGTCTAGACTTGAAAAGAGGAGAATCAATGAGAGGAGATGCAAGTCCATCTTCAAAGGAAGGTGAGATTAACAGAGGAAATGGTATCCCATATTCAACAATAAATGAATGAACATTTGATGAAATTCACGCAAAGCGGTAATCGTTCCTACAACCTACAAGGCTCCTCTAGGAGTTTTATTTTTGTGGAATTTATATTGCTTTTTAGATTTGTGTTTATTTTTTGTAGGTGAGAGTGTAAAATATGGATTTTTGTTTGTTATATTAGAACTTTTTGTATTTATTATTGAAAAAATATATATTTTTATGTAATTTATGTGTTTTTTCAAATAGTTAATCTATAGACATAATTCACCGCTAAAATTGGTCGTCTAATCCTTCGGTAAAAATATCATAAGTAAAAGTTTTCATCTTTAATCGTTAGTAATGGTTTCTTTTTGTAAAGAGTCTTTGATACATTAACATAAAAAATCACGACGTAGTATCTAATAAATATATGTGGAGCTCAAGATTCTCTCTCCAAAAGAGTCATTGTGGAGAGAGGGGAGACTCCAACATATATACAAACGTATAAAACCATATTGCACCAATGTGAAATATACTAACACTCCCCCTCAGAGACGTAGGCTCGATGATGTTACAGGGGTGCATGCAGGACACCAACTCTGATACCATGTAAATATATGTGGAGCCCAAAATTGTCTATCCAAAAAAACCCTTGTGGAGAAAGGGGAGACTCCAACATATATACAAACTTATAGAACCATGTTGCAGCAATGTAAAATATATTAACAATATGCGGTGGTAAAAGAAAATTTTTTGACCTATTTTTCTAGCCTTTGTGGCGTGCATTGTAGTAGTAATATGTACACATAAAAAATTATTTTACGCAGAGTTTCTTCTTAAACCAATATATGTGAGTACATGAGAAAATCATAGTTATTTTTCTTGCATAATATGTTTTACATGAAAATATGTTAGTTATGCAAGTATTATGTGAGCCTTGTACATGCCCAAAATGTTTTTATTATTATGATTGCACGATTTTGGTTTCAAAAAGTCTTTGCATATATTGGGTTTTCAAGTATACATGTATCTTCTAAAAATAAAGATATATAATTTACGTGTACATGATCTGTCTTGACGTTTGTCATAACTTTTCTTTAAACATTAAACTAATCTACTTATAATTATCTAATATGTCTCAAGTGAAACTTAAACTCATGACCTCTCAATTGAAAGAGTCATTTGTTACCGCTAGGCTACACACCCTTTGTGTTTATGATTTACATATAAGATAAAAAAACAAATACATCTGTTTTTACTAATCATTTTTCAACAAAAAAAAAAACAGTCTAATAATTATTATAGTCGTCATTTTTGTAAATATATCTGCAAAATTTGCAATTCATCTGCAATCATCATCATAACATCATTTTGATGATTTTTGCAAATTGCATGCGAATTTCGCAGATGCGAGATTTCACAGACGCCAACTACAAATTTTGTAGATTTCATCTGCAAAAAATGGGTCCCATTTGAATATTTTTTTGTAGATTACCATGTGCAAAATCTAAGTTTATCTATGAAAATTAAAAAACATTATCTTATTCTTTAAAGTTTTTGTGCTAAAAGTGTTCAAAACTACAATAATAAGTTTTCCTTTTGTTGTGACAACCATTTTTGAAGGCTTCTAACATAAAGAATTAAAAAAAAAAAGATAAAACTTTATAAATGGTATCTCATCTTTTATCTCTAACTTTTTTGCTCTCAAGGATAATCCTTATAGTTTCAATATCTATCATGAATGGTCCCTCACGATTTTTATATCATTTTTATTTTATTTTATTTTTTTCTTTAAACTAATTTTATATTGAAATTTTGAAAAAGAAAATAACAATTTTGCAATTCATGCAATACAGCAATACGTTTTTGCAACTTAGCATCGAAAGTTGTATTCAAATATGGAAAGTTTCTTTCCATATCCTCAACAATAGACATGACTAAGCTTCTACTCATCCGAAATTTATTTCTAAAACTAACGTTGCCAAACATTGAATCAAGAACAAAGTAATATTGTAGATACTATTTCTATGTAGTATCATGATCTATTAGGAGATAAGTTTTGAAAGACATGGTTGAACTTGCAATATCTTCAAGAACCACTACTACAGCTCTACCAGCTGATGCATGAATGTTGAAGTTATTTGATGATTTGGATGACAATGAATATCAATTAGGTTCGTCAACAAACCTGTTACGCACATATAAATCAAAATTATCAAAAGAAACATTTCAATGAATAACAAATTTAATGTTAGAAAGAAGTTAAAGAGATAGAAAAAGTGTATATGAGTGATGTGGCTTTTGAAATTACGGAGGGGGTATTTATAGGAGTTGTGGATTAATTTAATTTTCTTATATTAAAAAATTAATAAAAAGGCTACCATAAGGAGGGTTCACCAACCTGTTACACGATCATCTTTCGCCAACCTGCAGCTCACGGGGTCATGAAGTCACCTTTACCGCCAGTACCTCAAACGAACCCACAAACGACTTCGACGAACCCACAAACGACTTCGTCTGTACTTAGTGTGGGGTAGTCCATCTCTCCCAACTCTCCAAACTCATAATGTCACATCAGTTTTTTTCTCTCTTGTCACTTCCATTTTTCTCAACCCACAACATAGGAAATTTTTCTTTCCAACTCTCTCAACCCACAATGTCATATCAACTTTTCAATATTAAAATTAAATAAATAAAACCAAAAATAGAAAATAGAGTTTAAAATAAAATATTAACAAATTTTAAACGTAATATATAATATTAAAGATAAAATAACATTTCATTAAAAAACGCACAATTAAAAACGGAAATTAAAAACCTAAATACATGAATTTTAAACCAAAGTATAATAATTTAAATTTTAAAATCAACAATTAAAATCTTAATACGATAACATTCCAAGCTTCGATATAGTTAAACGGGACCTTGTTGTTTATCCGACAATATATGTCAAGAGCTCTATTGACGATATCATCGACCCTTTCCCTGTCTATCGATTCGCCGATAGGGTGTTGTCGATGTTGTTAAATTTTGATATTTTTTGTTCAAATCCCTCCACTTGCTATTACGTTGATGTTTAGTATGTCTTATTTCGTGGGCCACTAATGTGTTGATTTGTTCCTCAACCCGGATCCAGAAGTTATAACTTTCCATTTCCTAAATGTTGTCAGCATAGGCGGTTGGCAACAACACCTCCTCGTTTGGAGTCCACCACTTTGTAAAATAGTGTTCGGAGGATGACATATTCAATTTTTTTAAAGAAATGAAGTATATAAAGGATTGAGAGTGAAAGGATGGTGTGAATTGAGAGTAGATGGATGATGTAAAATTTGAAGTGGTTGAGTATGATATTTATAAGGATGGGAATAGAATATTATTGTTGTAGTAATTTCTTTTTTATATAATAGGGCTGCAAAGGCCGGTGATGAACCAACAACACCTACATCTATCGTCAACCCGCATGAGACGGCACCGTGCAGTCTCCGACACCGACGGTACCATCGGTATCTCCGACGAACCCCCCTCATCTAATCATCAACCCCCTCCATCCGGCCTTATGTAATAAAAGTTACGTATTTGTAGTTTTGTACTTTATATATTTTTTTTGGTATCATCATGCTTACGGTTTGGTTTTTCACGGTTGGTTTGATTCCTTAAAATCTATATTGTTTATTGCCTGTTTTAAAGGAAAATGACATGTACACAATACTTTTTTATCATCTATAGAACAATAACAAATTTTTTTATATATTGTATAATATTTTAAAATAAAAATTATTGTATATAGATAAAATTTGTTACGTACGAATTACTTCCTTTTCGTAAAAGATGTTTTTGATATCTGCCAAACACATAAACGATATACTATATAATAACAAAATATATTTATCTTAAAATATCAATTTATAAAAAGAATATAAACTTGAAGGAAAATTATATTCATTCCTAATATATTCTCCTACTCCATCCTCCTACCCATTAAAAAAATGACATATGCAATCCACTAATTCTCTTTCTCAATCTCTCTCTTGATTTTGACAGTTGTCTTAATCTAATGTTTAGGAAGATTATTAAGAAGATATTTTAGGAGGATCTAAAACTTATTAAACTTACAAGTGTGTATCTTTTATTATACAATTCACCCGATTCTTATCCTACAACAACAAAATTTCAAATACGATATTTAAAACGTCATTTATCACTATCCGGTGATGCAAGATGCAAATGGCTTTAGAAATCTATATTGAGATTTCACCATTGGTTGGACTAAACTTACGTTCAAGTAACGAATGACAAGATTAGACCCCACAACTTTATCTTTTCACTTCATCCAATCACTTCAAAAAAAAGCAATTGACCTAGTGAAAGAGTGCCAAATATTCCAAGAAGATTAACATCAAAATTTTGGATTATATCAAGAAGCTGAATGGGTCCTTAAAGTGTTAGGTCAAATTTGTCACCTAATATTTTCTTTTTCATGCGTTTTATTTATAACGAAGTAAAGTATACGATTGTTATATTATTATCAAGATAGCATCTCGTGTGATGTTATAGATTATTTATATATAAAATAAATATGACATAAATTATAATAGGATTTGGTTTATATATAATTAAAAGCGAATATATGGTTTTAAAAAATAAATACGCAAAAAATGATTTTTAGTGTTTTCCAAATCTATATTAATGCTAACACACATATAATTCATAAAAATATAATATATATGCGCAAACTTCTAAAATCTTAATGATATTTATATAAAAATATTATAAAAGGTATATGAATATTTAATTAAATATTATTCTTTTATTTTTTATATTTTTTAGATATTAAAAATGACGAAAGTTAAAGTCATACTTTTTTTGCCCTAAAATATATGGTCTTCATGTCTCAAAGAATAACCCATCTTTTTATTAGCATATTACATTATGCACTTTTAAACTCTTAATGATTTTTTTATAAAAGTATTACAAAAAGTGTAAATATTACAAAAAGTTTACACTGTGAATAATATACTTGTAGGATATTTAATTAGAACATGTGACGGTTTTTGTGTTGTCAAATGAATGCTAGATGAAAACCATATACTTAAAAAATTATGTAGTGTATTTATATGTTTATGTCATTAGATTTATTTTTATGGAATTGCAACATATAAACAATGATTGGTAGGGCTGTAAACGAACTGGACGTTCAGCGAACCGTTCATGATTTGTTCGGCGGGAAGTTTGTTTATGTTCGTTTATTTAGTAAATGAACGAACATGAACAAGATTTCTTGTTCGTTTAGTTTAACGAACGAACATGAACATTGGTGTTGTTCGTTCATTTACGTTCATGAACGTTCGTTTATGTTCGTTTATATATATATATATATATATATATATATATATATATATATATATATATATATATATATATATATATATATATATATATATATATATATATATATATATATATATATATATATATATATATATATATATATATATATATATATATATATATATATATATATATATATATGATGGTTACAAGGTAATAGTTGGAAAAGAAACATAAACTTTGAGTAAAATAGTTATTTGGCCTAAATTGGTTATCTTCATTTAGGTTGCTTTATGTTCGTTTGTTATGTTCGTTTATTTATGTTCGTTTATAACCTTAATGAACGAACATAAACGAACATAAATGAACATGAACAAAGGAATATTTTAACGAACGAACATGAACAAGGAAATTCGTTCGTTTATGCGTTCGTGTTCGTTCATTAGTTCGGTTAAACTTAAACGAACGAACATGATCATGCCTCCGTTCGTAGTCGTTCGGTTCGTATACAGCCCTAATGATTGGTTTGTTTGTTGTGTGTTTAACAATCTTGATAAAAAATATTGCTTAAAAATAAAGCTGCAGTTGATGTGAACTAATTTTGAAAACGCAGTCTGATCTGATGATCAGAATAGCTTCATTCAACTTTTTCGAGAACCATAATGTAACCATTATTAAAGGGTTACATGATATGATGATGTGAGTGAATAATGCATCCTTTTTTAGGCACCTTAATGCAATGTTTTTTTAAAGGTTGCATGATGTTGAAATTATGCTTTTTATTATTTAAAGTGTTCTTATATCATTGTATGAATCATATAACACATTGAATCTATTAGAGTTATGTTTGTGATGTTTTGGGTTCTTTTGGGATATGTAATATTTAATTTTGTTCAATCTGCATGTCGTTTTAATTTTCTATGTTATGTAAGTTTCTTTTGTAATTGTAAAATGATAGAAATATGTATTTGTAAAAGTAAATTGTCATTATTGAAGACTGGAGACAACAAAATGGGAGTCATGTAGATTAAAGTCTTAATGGTCGTTCCTTACGAGATTCATATTGGCGATTGTGATTTCGGTTGGAGTTGATAGATCACCTTGTGGATAATTCTCCATAGGATGGCCATATATTTTCTAAGTGTTAGATTACCGGAAAAACACATAGGATTCAGGAAATTGTTATCGTTAATTTGCATATGGTTGTGTTTATTTTATTATTTTGTTTTGTCTATATGTTTACATGATTAAAAACCTTGAAGTTAAGATTAAATAATGCAATAATTTTCTTAAACGGTTAACAAGCGACTAACAAATAAAAGTTAGCAGAAATAAAATTATAAAATAAGTTTCATAAATGACTTTAAAAATGATTTTAAATATATTTTGCTAAAAAATAAATGTGAAAATGTTTTAACCAAATAAAAACAAAACTTCGTTGTTTTAATGTGAATCACATGTTATCCATATTAAAGCATACTCTTGAACTAATAGTCTTTTGATATGACGATTGCAAAATCCAAACACATCGGTCAGATTTTAAGGAAATGATGTGATGTTCACGATACCATAGTCTTGGGGTCAGATATCACATGTTTTATTATGGTTGGTTTATTATATTGACTTGTGATCCATGGTAAACATATCACAACAAAATATAAAGAGATTAAACATGACAAATTGACACAATGGTTGTGAATGAAATCTGCATCAATCTAACAGTTTCACAAAGATTGAAAAAATCGTTATCTATCTAAATAATTTCCTTTTGCGATTACGACAAACCTTGTCACAACTAGAAGTAAAGTATAGATCTAGCCTTTATTAAAACAAATTTTTAATTATTTTAATAAATGATGATTATCAAATCACTAACTAAAAAACCACTTTTATAGATGTCATCTATTATAATGACATGAACTATGTTAATTGGTTTTGAAACTTAAGAGTTGTACTCAAATTTACGAAGAAGCTTCATGCCATTTAGGAACCTCCACCTGGGGATCCTCCAATTGGTCCACTAAGTTGTTGGATACAAGTATGAAAGACTTGTGACACCCCACTTCTACTGTTTGCAAATACTATGTTTTTTCATATAAATACATGAATACAAAAATACGGTTTATCAAAAACCGATAATTTACATGTTTAAAAACAGTGGGTGTTACAAATCCATACCAAAACAAACCATAGTAAGCAAGAAAGGATTAAACCTTGAGTCCAAAATAAGAGCTAACTTAAGCTCCACTCCAGCTAAACTTCATCCCATTTATAGCAACTTATTTTTGTTGGATTAGGTGTCTAAGCCATGACTAATAATTAGTATTTACCTAGTTAATAGAAGCACGGTCCATTTGGGTTGCCCTCATGGCTAGAGGTTTGGTAGAAAATTCGGTAGAGAGAAAGGTTGATTTATTATGGGATTAATAAATCAACAGGAATTAAATATATGGTTTATTAATATATTAAAGTGATAATATATTAATTAGAAACTATATTAATTAATTAGGAATTAATCCAGAATTAATTGGATTTAATTAGGGGATTAAATTAATTAATTAAAAGGTGCAGGGACTGGTCTGGTATTTATTCAATAATTGAATAACTGGCCAGGAAAACCAGGGACCAAAAGTGGCGCCACCTTGGAGGCTTCTCCAAGGGTTTGGCGAAACCCTAATTAGGGTTTTGGTAAGCCTGGTCCAAGTGGTCAAAAGCCTTGTCCAATTGGAGGCTCCTTAGGGTTTCAGGTGTAACCCTTGGAGGCTATAAAAGGAACCCCCTGGCACCTCATATTCACGCCAACTTCAGATCTCTCTCTCTGGATTTTCGATTTCTCCTCTCCTCTGCTTGGGTGTGACTTTCATTTGAGGCAGGATAATTTTGCTGCTCAGCTTCTAAGAAATAAAGGTTGGTTTTTCTGTTTTGATCTTTAGTTTCTTTTTCTGGCCTCTAGGTTTTTGTTATATGTTCAATTAGAAGAAAACATAGATCCTTATAGGTTGCATGTGAACTTAGGTTATTTAGTTCATGGTTTGCAAAAACCTTTCAGTGGTATCAGAGCCTGTTTTGTTTTCTTGTTGAATTTGATATAATTGCTTGATATGATCATGGGGTTTTCGAAATTTACCCCTTGAGGAGGCAAATTTCGTTCATGGTGGCTAGGGTTTCAAAACCCTAGCCTCCCTCCCTTTCCTTTTTCGATTTGCATGCTTTTTTTGGAAGTAGGTTGTTATTTTTGGTAATTGCTGCTTATTTAAATAACTAGAACCCTTTCCTTTGCTTGCTAAATCTCGAAATTAAAAGGAAGATTAGAAAATTAATTGGATTAATTTTGTGTTTCCCCATACCCAATTTAATTAGTTTAATTAAATTGTTTAATTAAAAGACCAATTAAATTTATTAATGATTTAATTTAAATTTTCGAAAATTATGAATTAATTTGAGAAAATTCTTAGAAAATTAAATCTAAAATATTTTAAAGAGTTTAAAATATATCTTATATATTTATGATTAAAAGTTAATTATTTATATATAAGAAAATTGGTTAGTCTACCGCTAGTAAGCCTCATTCACAAAACTGTCCTATAAAGAGGGTATAAGGCGACTGACTATAAAATGTTAGTCTAATGGGTATCTACTCTTACCCACCGCTCTCCTGGTCAGTCGAGTGTCGTTAGCCGAACGGGTATGATAGAACCGCTAAGCCTCTTAAAAGTATAATGCTATAATTGAAAGTACTAGAACCCTAAAACAAATCCCAATCTAGTTACTTTAGGAAAATGTGAATTTGATGCTACCCCATGAAATTGCACATTGCACTTTATGAAACGTTGGTGGAGCGTGTGTGGTTTACCGGCACACCAATAGGGGTTCATAAAGAGTGGCAATGGGTGTCTCGGGTGTTATCATTGTTGATGGAGCGTGTGTGGTTTACCGGCACATCAATTTGAGATGATAATGGATCCCGAGAGCACCAAGCTAATTTGCATGGTTATTCACACCCGGTTTGTGATCCTCGGCATCCCAGTCACAAACGGTGGGGCATATCCGAGATCAAACATGCTATTGAACAGTTCAATAAATCTCATAAGAAACTAGGAATTCCATTTATAATAAGATTATTTTTCCGCGGTGGAATCGGCTGAATCGTCATTCGCCTACCTTTATAAAATTTGCTTATAGATTACGGCATCCCTCTTCTATGTTGCAAATTGTTATAGTTGGATCCTAGCCTTATTTTATATTGGGTTATTATAAGGACCGACAAGTATCTAATTAAACTTACCTTCTTTTATAGATGTCTTCTGCTGATCAATCCGCTCCCCAATCAAACTCCAGTGTTCCCTCAATCCTCTCACTATGTTCCAGGGTTCAATTGAACGGGACAAACTATAATGACTGGATTAGAAACATCAAGATGGCTCTGAGGTATGAGAACAAAGAGTATGTTCTCGAGACCGAGCTTGTCGATGTCGACCCCGAAACTGCTACTCCCGAGGAAATTGCCTCGTACCAAAAACATACTGATGATGCAACCAAAGTGGCCTGCATCATGATCGCCACAATGAACCCCGAATTGCAGAGAATATACGAAGACTACTGGCCCTATGAGATGCACAAGGAGCTTGCGGAAAAGTTCCGCAAGCAAGAGCGCATCGAAAGGTGCGAAGTGGTCAAGGACTTCACGAACAGCAAACCCAAAGATGGAGAGTCCATCTGCGCTCATGTGCAAAGAATGCAAGGTTACGTGGAGCGGCTTAGAAAGCTTGCGATGCCTGTACCGGAACAGTTGGCCGTTGACATAGTGCTTAACTCGTTGCCGAGTTCTTATGACCAGTTCAGGCTGGCTTATCATTTGAACAACAATCAGGCTAATATGACTGAGTTGCATCGCATGCTTCGAGTAGCTGAAGACGGGATGAAGGGTAAAAGTGTACCCTCCGTTAATCAGCCCGTTCTAGCCATTGGAAGTGGCAGAGGAAAGAAAAGGAAGGGCCCTCCTAAACAAAATTGGAGGGAAAAGGTTCAGGCCGGGTCATCCAGTAATGGCTCAAGAACCAAGACTTCCCAAATTCCTTGTGTGGCCAACCCCGATGAAGCAAACTGTTTCTACTGCAAAGAAAAGGGCCATTGGAAGAGAAGCTGCCCCAAATACTTGCAGGATGTCAAGGATGGGAAAGTAAAGCCATCGACAGCAGGTATATACACTATCTCTAAAAACTCACCATCTTCTAATTCTTGGGTCCTTGATACAGGATGTGGTTTTCACATTTGTTCTGATATGCAGGGCCTAAAGGAAAGCAGGGAGGTGGAGCACGGTAGACTGAACTTGATCATGGGCAATAGGAGATCGTCCCCTGTTACCAAGATTGGAGTTTATAGTTTAGTGCTTAGTAGTGAAGTTTGTTTAGATTTATTAGATTGTTGCTATTCGCCAGAAATGGCAAGAAATATTATTTCATTTCACGCATTATTCAGACAAGGATTTCATTTTTCTTTTGATAATAATATTGGATCTATTTCTGTTTTCAAAAATGGTATTTTGAATTTTACTGCTTATCCTTGTAATGGTGTGTATGAAACTGTGAAATGTGTTGACAATCTAGGACAAAGTGTAAATTATATTGATTCTACTAGTGACGTGGAAAAGGCATGTCTGTGGCATAGTCGGCTCGGGCACATCAGCAAGAAACGCATCGCCCAACTCCAAAAGGATGGAGTGTTGGAATCATTCGACCTCAAGTCGGATGATGTATGCGAATCTTGTCTGTTGGGCAAGATGACTAAATCACCTTTCAAAGGGTCTTTTGAAAGAGGTGAGGGTCTATTGGACATTATTCACACGGATGTGTGTGGTCCATTCAGATCAACCACAAAGGATGGCACGCGGTTCTACGTGACTTTTACCGACGATTTTAGTAGATACGGTTACATCTACTTGATCAAGCACAAGTCGGACACCTTTGAAAAGTTCAAAGAGTTTAAGAACGAAGTAGAGAATCAATTAGGCAGGAAGATAAAGATGCTCAGATCCGACAGAGGCGGAGAGTATCTAAGTATCGAGTTCCTGGACTATCTAAAGGAATGCGGAATAGTTTCGCAGTTGACACCTCCCAGGACACCACAGTTGAACGGTGTTGCAGAGAGGCGCAACCGAACCCTGTTGGACATGGTTCGTTCCATGATGAGTCGAGCTTCACTTCCCATTCACTTCTGGGGGTATGCCTTAGAGACTGCCGCCCATATCCTCAATCTTGTCCCAACTAAGAAGGTTGCGAAAACACCTCATGAGATGTGGACGGGGAAAGCTCCCTCGTTGGCACATATCAAGGTCTGGGGTTGTGAGGCTTTCGTTAGACGAGAGACTCAAGACAAACTCGCAGACAGAAGCGAAAGGTGTTTCTTCATTGGTTATCCCAAACAGTCCTTTGGATATCTATTCTACAGACCGAGCGAGGACGTGGTCTTTGTAGCTAGACGAGCAGTCTTTCGAGAGAGAGAACTCGTATTCAAAGAGGACAGTGGGAGTACCATTGATCTGGAAGAAATTCAAGAGTCATCAGATGACGCAACCTTAGGAGAAACTAGCAACCAACATGAGGATGAAGTTCCTGTTGGACCGACAGATGTATCCTTACCTCTTAGGCGTTCCGGTAGGGTTAGCATGCCACCCGAGTTTTATGGGTTCCATATAACTTCGGATGGGGACACTTTTGTCAGTGATAGGACACTGATAAATTTGGATGAACCAGCTAACTACCAGGAAGCAGTGGCAGGCCCTGAGTCTGCCAAGTGGAAAGAGGCCATGGATAGCGAGATCAAGTCCATGTATGACAATCAAGTTTGGAACTTGGTTGACAATGTACCGGGTCGAAAGACAGTCGGGTGCAAATGGATCTTCAAGAAGAAGACAGACATGGACGGAAAGGTACACACTTTCAAGGCAAGACTGGTTGCGA
Organism: Cichorium intybus; assembly: GCA_023525715.1. Lineage (NCBI taxonomy): Eukaryota > Viridiplantae > Streptophyta > Magnoliopsida > Asterales > Asteraceae > Cichorium > Cichorium intybus. Next base: position 1,782,587 of record CM042013.1, read on the forward strand.
AGGGTTTTACTCAAACCCCAGGGGTTGATTATGACGAGACCTTCTCACCAGTAGCTAAGATAAAGTCTATTAGGATCATGCTGGCCATAGCTGCATTTCATGACTATGAAATTTGGCAGATGGACGTCAAAACCGCTTTCCTTAATGGGAAGCTGACTGAGGATGTTTACATGAATCAGCCAGAGGGTTTTGTCGATGAAAAGTATCCTAATAAGGTGTGTAAGCTTGAGAGATCAATCTACGGATTGAAGCAAGCTTCTCGCAGCTGGAATCTTTGTTTCCATGAGAAAGTCAAAGAGTTTGGCTTCTCTAGGAGCGAGGATGAGTCCTGCGTATATGTCAAGGCTAGTGGGAGTATAGTCACCTTTCTGGTGCTGTATGTCGATGACATACTGCTCATGGGAAACGATATTCCAACCTTGCAAGATGTTAAGGCTTGGCTTGGGAAATGTTTCGCCATGAAGGACCTAGGAGAGGCTGCCTATATTCTTGGGATTAGAATATTGAGAGATAGGAAGAAGAGACTGATTGGACTCAGTCAGGGTACATACTTGGATAAGGTACTAAAGAGGTTTAGTATGGAAAATTCCAAGAAGGGAGAGCTGCCTATCCAAAGTAATGCAAAATTGAGTAAGACTCAAAGTCCGAGTACAGACGAGGAAATAGCTGAGATGAGTCGAGTACCATACGCTTCGGCTGTGGGATCGATCATGTACGCTATGACGTGTACTCGCCCTGACGTGGCTTTTGCTTTAAGCATGGTCAGTCGGTACCAGGGTAACCCTGGAAGGGCGCATTGGATAGCTGTGAAAAATATACTCAAGTATCTGCGAAGGACAAAGAACATGGTGTTAGTCCTCGGTGGCAGTGATACCTTGAGAGTTGAAGGATATACAGATGCCAGCTTTCAGACGGATAGAGACAGTGGCCGGTCTCAGTCGGGCTGGGTATTCCTTTTGAACGGTGGAGCAGTTACTTGGAAAAGTTCCAAGCAAGAAACAGTGGCTGATTCCACGTGCGAATCAGAGTACATAGCAGCAAGTGAAGCGTCAAAGGAAGCGGCTTGGCTGAAGAACTTTATCGGTGACCTTGGAGTAGTCCCGAGTATTCAGGAGCCCTTGGAACTGTTCTGCGATAATGAAGGTGCGGTCGCCTTGACAAAGGAACCGCGAGATCATGGAAAGTCCAGACATATCGACAGAAAGTACCACTACATCAGGCATAGGGTAGAAGAAGGTCACCTCCTTGTAAAGAGGGTATCATCGGAAGATAATCCTGCAGATCCCTTGACAAAGGCTCTGAGTAGGATTAAGCATAATCAGCATGCTAGGAGCATTGGATTAAGAGATGATATAAGTTTTAGTAATTAGATAGGTTCGAAACTTGTAACAATGTATTGTATTTGACTCTTGTGATTTAATAATAGAGATTTATTATGGTTTACTACTCTTGTCAGTACTTTATCATTGTGTTTCATTTTGCATGTTTTACTTCCTGAATAATTGGATTATTCAAATATCCACAGTCGATTACACTTTAAGGGAGTAAGTGTGAAGTAAGACTGTCATGAATTGGTAATAGATTGTCTAAGGAGTTAGACATTGCAATTGGATTGCTGAACCATTCGTGAGTACTTGGAAATGGAGATTTGAGTATTGGATAAACCCGCGCTCAATGGATTGCTTCATGGATTACATCACGAGCAATGTTGAGACGATAATATCTTTTGATCTTTAAGCTAAGACATATGAGTTATGATTTATTAGACGGTTGTTCATTGATAATATGAAAACGCATCGGTAACTCGGTGTTATAAAACATATTGTTGTGAGTGATTTGTCTGGTAAAAGACATAAGTATATGAGTCAAAGCTTATTCGTCCCTTGACCCTGACGGGGAACAGATATCTGTAGGCCTCTCGATGATTTTGAAGTTGACTAAAATGGTTGGCCAACCGGGACTAAATTGGTAGTCTAAGAGTCATATGCAAATCGGAAATCGAGGAACAGTGAATCAGACCAGATTGATTTTATCCATGTCTTGAGTCTGAAAATATCTTGTTGGACGGAGGATCATCTGATCACTTATCTATGGACATAACTGATTAGATCAGAGTTTGGCATTGGTTTCTAGGAAGCTACAAGTGCTAGTTAATTAGAGGCTAAATTGGTAATTATAGTCATAGACTTATCCAAGTGGGAGACTGTTGGATTAGGTGTCTAAGCCATGACTAATAATTAGTATTTACCTAGTTAATAGAAGCACGGTCCATTTGGGTTGCCCTCATGGCTAGAGGTTTGGTAGAAAATTCGGTAGAGAGAAAGGTTGATTTATTATGGGATTAATAAATCAACAGGAATTAAATATATGGTTTATTAATATATTAAAGTGATAATATATTAATTAGAAACTATATTAATTAATTAGGAATTAATCCAGAATTAATTGGATTTAATTTGGGGATTAAATTAATTAATTAAAAGGTGCAGGGACTGGTCTGGTATTTATTCAATAATTGAATAACTGGCCAGGAAAACCAGGGACCAAAAGTGGCGCCACCTTGGAGGCTTCTCCAAGGGTTTGGCGAAACCCTAATTAGGGTTTTGGTAAGCCTGGTCCAAGTGGTCAAAAGCCTTGTCCAATTGGAGGCTCCTTAGGGTTTCAGGTGTAACCCTTGGAGGCTATAAAAGGAACCCCCTGGCACCTCATATTCACGCCAACTTCAGATCTCTCTCTCTGGATTTTCGATTTCTCCTCTCCTCTGCTTGGGTGTGACTTTCATTTGAGGCAGGATAATTTTGCTGCTCAGCTTCTAAGAAATAAAGGTTGGTTTTTCTGTTTTGATCTTTAGTTTCTTTTTCTGGCCTCTAGGTTTTTGTTATATGTTCAATTAGAAGAAAACATAGATCCTTATAGGTTGCATGTGAACTTAGGTTATTTAGTTCATGGTTTGCAAAAACCTTTCAATTTTAACCTGGAATACATGGCAAAACATAGATTACGTAAGACAAAAATGTCTCGTGAGTTACATGAGTTTTAGACTCAAACATTTAACTTTTTTTTCCAACTTTTATAAAATTTATATCATAAAACTTCTGTCAAAACTTTATAGTAATAACATACTACAACTATTTACTTTTCAAAATCACTTCATAATATACTTTACAAAAAATAGCTTCTTTATTACTTTCTTTGACTGGTTTTATAAGCTTGCTGGATTTTTATACTTAGGGCTTTAATCACCATAAGTGATACCCCAAGTCTCTATGGCTAGAAAGAACGGATCAATCCTCACCATAGAAGTGCTGAGGCAATCTACTTCGCGATGGGGCTTTTGCCCCAGTAGACCCCTTACCTAACCCGGGTAGGTTGGAACATAGTTCCCTTACTAACGCTGCTTGCTACAATTACCAGTCATACAAAACACTTTCTGCTTACTTTAAAATTATTCACATACATAAAAATAGTGGCTAAGTGTCAAACTTCATCATTTTCTGTCTTTATGGCTAAATGCCAAACATATAACTTTCTTCACATAATAATCATACGTTTAAAACATGTTTTTATAACAATTTAGGCTTAATGCCAAATCATACCTTCTAAACATTTTATGGCTATATACTCATTCATACTTGAAAACATAATAATTTATAAACAAATCATACTTTCCAAACATCTTGTGGCTATATGCGTACTCATACTTTAAACATATTTGGTTTATAACCAAAATATACTATCCAAACATTTTTCATACTTAAAAATATATATGACTTATTTTCCAAACATACTTTCATATAGTTGACTCATATACCAAAACATACTTTCACGTAATTTGACTTATAGTCCGAAAACATACTTCAAATATAGTATTAAACTTTCACAAACAAGTTAGAAATCATACTCTTGCATATAACTTCACATATAGAAATTTTATAAGAAATCTTGATATACTTACTTGCCATGTACCCCAAAATAGGTAAAAATACTGCATGTACTCACCTTGTCTAGTTAGAGAAGTCTAACTAGAATCACTTCTTCCCGTTGTGTTTTCCTTTCCTTCAACTTTACTCCTTAATACCTAAGGAGTTCATTTAACATTCTAGTTAATACAAGCTAGGCCTTAGTAACAATTAAAGACCTCTTAATCTACATATTAATAGATTAATATCACATTATTAACTCATTTTTAGATTTTTTGACATCTAAGACGCATAGTCAAAGAATTGACCATAACTCCCAACTCAGAAACTCGAATGGCACAAACTCAGACATTCTGAAAAATAGACACAATACATGACAAGTCTCGAGAAGATACCGAGACTTGAATCACACTCTAAGACTTTAAAAAATAAGTGACAAGATTGACAGTGCAATCTGTCACAAATCTGGATTAGTGGAGGAATCACCAATTCCATTCCACTTGGGAATGGAATCAAGGAAAACCCTCTTACATAGGTATACTAGATATAACCAAGAGACCATCCTCCGAAATTCAGACCCAAAAGACAAACCAATTAAGAATTAAAAATCATACAATATTAAGGAAATGAGCAGCAACATTTCTGTCACAACTCAGCATAGGTTGACAAGATTTGTCCAACAACCTGACTTCTGAAAGAAAATAAGTCAAGCCTTTTGGATGAGTTACACTAGACATGAAGATAAAACTCTCATCCAAAAATCAAACTCAAAACATAAACCAACTGAGAATTAAAAATCGTGCAACAAGGACAATGTGCACAGCAAAAATTCTGGTTCAGTCAAAGAGAAGGCATTGGAACCCTAGCTTCCTAATGGAATTGGATCAAGCCCTCTGGATGGAACACTGTAGACATGAGGATGACATTCCCATCAAAATTTCAGACCTAAACCATGGAACATTTGGGAAATAAAAATCCCACAAGTTGACCTAGGTGTGCAGCAACCAATCTGTGGAGGTCGGATTGCACACACCAAAGTCCAAACCAAAACAATGAACTGAGTCAATCCCTTTTGGTCGAGTATGACCCATGACAAGGTTCTTCTCCACACAAAATTTCAGAACAATCCAGTGAACACACGATTTTACAAGAATTTCACAACAAAATTGGACACAGAAATCATACTCGTGGAAATCGGGTTCAAAACCCTAGAAAACGACCGAATGAGGTCTGAACCCCAACTGATGAACTGAAAAAGACATCCAGACGAAACCATGGGCACTGGAATCGCCTGATTTGGACATCGTATGATTTTTCTACGAATTATACAACATAAGACAGATTCCTGTCGAAAATCAAACCTTGAAACCCAAGCTTAGATCTTCCAACTTCCACTTCTACTTCTTGTATTCTTCAAAGATCGATCACCCTTCTCCAAGGCACTAGAATCTGCTCCAAGTCTCCAGCAAATGAGAAATATGACATTTTCTCATATTTTATATTTCTCAAATTTACACATTGGTCCCTTGATTTTCAACTTTTGTTCAAAAATGGTACTAAGGCTAATATTTTTACAATCTAGATTTCATTTGTTACCAACTTAACCCCACATTACATTTTCTTAACATAATGGTCATTTTCATGTCAAATGACCATTTTGCCCTTTTTTGGCTAAATTTCACTATTCACACGTTACAAACCCGAACTTCACATAAACTAATATTATAACTTTTTATTATTATTTTACGGGTTCTTACAAGACATTTCTATGATTCAAATGCGATGGTCTGCCTTATATCAGTGATGATTATTATTGAGTTCCAAAAGAGCTAGGAACATCGATCTTGGTGCATGTGACATGATTAACCATCTTTCGGATATGTTCCAAGAGAGGGCTCAATAAGTGCAATTTGAGACTATGAAAAACCCTAATTGGATGTAAGTTTTAAGAGGGAAGTAGCATTACTAACCACATCTTAAAAATAAAGGGGTGCATTAGCAATGTTAGACATTTTATGCGTTATTGAGTTAGGTTTTAGTTAGTTTACCTATATTAATTGACTAATATCGCTCACTTTGGTGCCAAGTGGCTTGTATGTGTTTTTAGTACAAATGTAGGGTTTAAATTGCAAATTTGATGAATTTGGTGCTGAAAAACGAGGATAAGACCAAATTTGATGAATTTGGTGATGAAAAAATGAGGATAAGACAAAGGATTAAAATCTGATTGAATTGTCAGGAGAGGTTGAAATTCAGGTAGGGTTCTAGAAATATTGAAGATCGCTAGAAGTGAACTTGCGTTTTCCAAGCATAAAAGTCATTGAATGTGAGATTGAAGGTTTCTTCAATCTTTCTTGTTTTCCTGTTCAAAACTATGTAGGATTTGGAGTGTTGAAAGTACCCCCAGAAAGATCCCTTCATCAAATTTGACGTTGAACTGTGTGAGTGGGTCCTATAAATTCATGATAAAGCAACGACAACGGAAGATGTGGAAGCATTTGACATTTGGTTTTCTTCGATTAATGACTTCATATGGAGTAATGTTTAATTTTTTTGCGAACAAATGATTTGTTTTGAGTGAAACATGCTGCAGCAATAACTTCTGCCTAGAAGTAGTACATAGGTACCCTATTCTACAGTAGAGGTGTATGGTGCAGAATAGTTGTGAGAGATCCGCTTGTCAGATAGAAATGAATCAAGTTAACCCATGTAAACCTTAAGGAATCATCAACAATAACCGAGATGTACTTTTTCCTTCCGAACTATTCTATAGTCGAAGGACCGTACAGGTCGATGTGCAGAAGTTATAATGGTTCGAAGATTTTGGTATCAATTGTAACAGAATGAGCTAGGAATTATTTCTTCCCATGTTCACATGCAGCACATAGAGTGTCATTATCAAACTTGATGGCAGGCATTCCTGGAACCAGATCCAAAGCAATCAACTTGTTGATGTTATTGAAATTTAAATGAGAAAGTCTTCTGTGTCATAACCAACTCAAATCTGAAGAAGCTTTAGAAAGTAGACACACTGAAGGGGTACCTATGATTGGTTTCATATCGAGAGGGTACATTTCTTATTTCTTTCGGGATTTGAGTAAGACTTCTTTTGATTCCTTTTTTGCAGTAACGCTTCCTTCATCTTCTATATTTGACTCAATTTTTATAAATAGAGGCTTCTATGTCGTAATTCGGAGAGAAGACTGATCCATCGAGTGAATCTTTGGCATATTTGACTCAATTTTTATAGCTTTACAGTTTCATGCTTCTATTTGGTTAGATTTACTTTTCTTTGCAAAATTTTAGTTTTGTAATCTCTCTTACGCTGTCACACCCCCAAACCACGATGGCGGAATCGTCTGGGGGCGGAACGGGACATAGCATCACAACCATTGCATACATTGAAACATAAGTAGATAACAGCAATCATACATTATAATTGGAAAGTTACATTGTTCAAACGGTATTGTTTCAACCCAATTACACTATGATAATGAAATAAGTAAAAGAGACGTCTTCGCGTCCCATTCCAAAAGGTTAGTCGGACCTGACTAATTTTTCCCTGAGAATACAAGTAATTTGAAAGAGTGTCAACATTATGTTGGTGAGTTCATAAGATTTTTGTATTGAGAAAATCCATAGTCCATTTTTCCTTGTAAAGAGATAGTGTTGGAAACCAGAAAATCCAATATTTTCATAAAAGTGAATCGTAGTCTTAAAACAAAAAGACCGAAATTGTATACGTGTTTCTATACTTGAAAATAGTATTGCATAGTCTTATTCTTGTTCGAAACCATGTAAATACATGTTTATTCGTAGATTATTTGTAGATCTGATTCTGTAAAACCTTTACGTAGGTAAAATCGTACTTTTATTTATATCTTGATAAAATGTAGTTTTAATTCCCATAAAACTTGTATGTATAAGTAAAACCATACTTATATTTGTAACCTGTTGGAATGTAGTTTTAATACCATAAAACTTGTTTGTATATGTAAATCGTACTTATGTTCACATCTTATTGAAATGTAGTTTTAATTTCCATAAAACCAGCGTGTATAAGTAAAACCATACTTATATTTGTAACTTGTTATAATGTAGTTTTAATACCATAAAACTCGTATGTATAAGTAAAACCGTACTTATATTCGTATCTTGATAAAATGTGGTTTTAATCCCATAAAACCCGTATGTATAAGTAAAAACCATACTTATATTTTGTGTAGAGCAACATGTAGTTTTATATTTATATAAAACCATTTGAAGATGTTTTTCCCTAAACTAAGGATATTCATTGTCGTTCATGTGAGTTATTATAACCTTGCTGTGACTAGTATGTAGGCCTGCCACGACGTTCTTCAGACGTCGCAATGTTAAGACATTTGTCACCCCAGACCTGCCGGTCTAGCTGTAGCTAGCAACTTAGGTGCGGGATTGCCAGTACCGTATAGATCTATACACAACTATCTCGCTCATGGATGATTAAGGTTATAATCCAGGACTTAGTGCGTACATCTTTCAGTACTTGTGAAGAAATGTGTCACATAACCACCCAACGTGATGTTTTATCCTAGTTCGTACTGAAATGAAAACCCTTTTTGTATTTGTAATTATCAAATATACTCATGATAATTATTGTGTAAAACCTTGCTTGTAAATGTAGTGAAAACTCCTTTGTATTCGTAATTATCAAAATGTCCATGATAATTATAGTATGTAAATATACTAAAAACTCATTTACGTTTGTAATTATCAAAGTGTCCATGATAATTATAATATGTAACAATTATATATTTATATAATTATCTTTAGTATTTCTGTCGTATCTTTGTCGTTCGTTCCATAAATTATACCTATTATAATTTATATAAATGTTTTCGTTGTGTTAACGTATTTAAGCCTAAAAGATATCAATGAGTTGAAAAGTATAATTTATTACGTCTAATGCAACATTTTAAATCTTGTCATTTTGTCAAAATGATGGTAATCTTTCCAAATGGTCATTTTTCATACATATTATTTTGAATATAGTAATTTTTGTTTTAAAATACCAACTTCCTTGTAAAAATATCATTTCCCAAGTTTATTATGACGTTATAAGTCTAAATAGTCGTTATCACGTCAAATTGGCGTGCTTTTTATAAATCACTAGAAAAGTCGTATTTCCGGTCACAAAAACATACTATTCCTATAATAGTCTATTTTTAGTATACCGTTGTAATAATCATATTTTCACGAACAATAACGAAATAACTTATTTAGATGATTATAAATAACATCTTTTAAGATATTTCACACAAAAATTGTGTAATAACTTGGTTATAACCATTTTTGCTAGAAATTAGTATTTCCGGTTACAAAAACGTAGTTTTTACTAGTTTTCGTTTTTATGACGTTCTTATCCAAGATCTAGCGTTTTTACACATTTTATTTATAGTTTGGAAACTTTTACACAAACTTAATATATCTCAATGTTTATAATACATAGATCTAACCATATTTCATGTCAAAAACATTTTTACACAACTATTAGTTTTATAAACTTGTGTAAATAATCTTTTATAGCATACAATCACATATAAACTTTAATAAAACAACATTTATAGTATATAAGCTTGTATTCTCCCCCAAAAAGTTTAGAAAAGATGAAAATGAGGGGTATGAACTCACTCGTGTCGCGTGCTTTAACTAGAAACGAGGTTGTTCTTGAAGGATTTGACGGTAGAAACAAGGATCTAAGCCTCGGAGCTCAAATGACCCTTGGACAAAGCTATTATCCAACGGGTTTACGTAGATGTTAGTGTGTGTAAATGAGATAAAAGTGGTGTAGTAATGTTTAAAATCACTAAAGGAAGCTAACTTACCAAAAAGATTTGAAAAACACTTGAAAACGAAGAACGGTGGTGGTGGAAGGTGGTGGCCGGCGGTGGTTTGTGGTGGTGGGGTGGTGGTGGAAGAAAATGATGAAGAGGATGGAGGATGATTAGATTTTGAGAGAGAGATGAGGTGATTGGAGAGATTCTTGGTGTGATCTAGTGTATGTTGGTAGTATATATATATGATTTCCAAGATTGTGTTTTATATTTGTTTAATAAGAAAATCATTTCTAGAGTTAAAAGCCTAAGATTATGAATAGTTACCCAAGATTGTGTTGGGATTGTCTTGGTTCAGCTGATGGGGTAGGGGGTGGGGGTGGGGTGGGTTGGTTTTATAAAAATGACACTCTTTTATATAAAAATAAGTAGTTTTTATAAAATCGTAAAACGTTTTAGCGTAATTCTATGAGTTTTTGGAGAAATAATATTCTAAATAAATATTATGTATAGAAACATTGTTAAACATTTATTTAGATCGAATCATAACTCGTTAGACGATGAAATATGCGTTTAAGCGCAGTATTCTTCCGATTACGCGATTTTCAGCATTTTACCGGAAAATATATTTAGCTATGAAATTAAATACTAGATAGTATTACGCTTCATAATATATGATTTGTTATCCCATTTTTTATGTTTAAGGCACCACATTTTGTATTTTAGGTCTAAACCCTGTGTACATTTATCCGTTCACAGCAATTTAATTGTTGTAACTTTCACATACGAACTCCGTTTTCGACGTTCTATATATCCACAGGTTCGTATTTACGAGTAGATCGTTTTATGAATATTATTATTCTCAAAATAATAATTGTACGATGATCGAATTTTTACTCTACAGTAGTTTACTGTCAGTATTGTCGACTTTTAATCGATAATTGTTTTAAATTAGCGTACGTAGTATTATAATATCTAATAATATGTCGTAATATCATGGAAAATTGCTTTTCAATATATGGTTTAACATACGCTTCGTTTGACTATGGTTGACTTTCGTTGACCAAAATTTACAATTGTCACATACGCTACGAGTATCCCGTTTCCACAAATTTCTCCAATAATAGAGTTTTAGTTTTCTGATTAGGAGTGATCATTTAGCTCTTATTTGAGATTTGGTTTAAGAACGATTGTTATTTGATCGATTTTATGAAATATTTGGTTTTTGATATCATCGGTGTTGGATCTAGTGTTCATGCCTAGATTTAGTTTCAATTTATGGTTGACAGTTGTTTGAGTTTGTTTTGATCAAAAAGTATAGTGATATACACATGTTATAGAGTGACACCATAATACAGTTTTATTAACGACACAAAGTGCCAACCACGAACTCCTTGGTTCGGCACAAAGTGTCAACTACGAACTCCTTTATTTGACACAAAGTGTCAACCATGAACTCCTTTCGAAGGTTTGATCGATGGATTCAGACTTTTTCTTTTGAAATTCACTAAATTCAGATTAGATGTTCGTTATTATGCTTTTCTTCATCTTATTAGTGCCTTTGTATCTAAGCTTCAGTCTGTTCCATATTTCTTTTGCTGAATTGGCCTCTTGGATGTGATTGTATACAGTCGGAGGAAGACCGCGTCTCAATTCTCTCATGCAACGTTTGTCGTTGTCGGTCTTCCTTTTATTTGTTGAAAGAATAACTTCATTCTCAGCTGCATACCCAGCAACAAACCTATCGGGGAGATCAGCCACAAAAGGACATTCTGTTATAGATCTCCAGAGATCTTTGTCAACCCATGTCGGATAGTCTTCTATCTGATCAGTCCATTGATTGTAATGCTCCGGAATCAACATCAGAGCTTTGTTTGTCGAACCTAAGAGATTTGCGTAATTCAACATAAGAGTATTATTATTGAAATTTGTCATTGGATCAAATAAAGATTGAGTACTGATGATCGATTGAAAATATCACTTCTAACCGTGGAAAACAGATCTGGTACACCAAATCTGAGATTCAAAATTAAATTAAAAAATTTCAGAACGATCAAACAGTGTAAGCCCGTTCTGATACCACTTGAAAGGATATGGTTCAACAAGGAAAAAAAGTAATGTGATTAAATCAAACACAATATGTCAAAAATTATGAAGTAGAAACGGTGCTGAAAGCTTTGATTATGGGTTTAATACAAGATAAGTGCTCCAAGTTACAAAATGTAACGAGCAACAATGAAAAACATGATATCTTTTTATATGATCGACCAACAACGCAAAATCTTAACTAGCATGGCTATTTATAAACACAAGTATGGGCCTAAACCCAAATTAAACAAAACTTATCGACTAGGCTAGCAATGTTTTAAAACCCGAGTTTTTAGTTGACCCGGTATGGTGATCGGGTCAAGGGTCAATCGGTCCAACCGGTTCAATAGCCGGGTCAACCCGGTATTTATAATTACATATTTATAAAACAGAAACAATGTAATTTCATTTTTTTGATAAAAGAAAATATATTTTGTCAAGTTTTTTTAAGAACAATTTAGTAAATTTGATGAACTAATTGTGGATTAATCTTAAAAGTTTGAGTTTTGAACTCTTTAACCAAGTTTTTAAAGCTCAAATTCTAATTTTTTAATCCAACCGCCGGGTCAACCCGGTTCCGGGTCGCCGGTCCAACCGGTTTTTTGATAAAACCGGCCGGTTCAATCTGCGTCGGAAATTGGCAAAAACCCGGTCATAATTGATCCGCTCTCTTCACCGGTTCACGGTCCAACCGGTTCGACCGGCCGGGTCAACCCGGATTTTAAAAGACTTCGGATAACATTACATCATAGGACTTCGGCAATCATTTTCCCAACGGTTTCGTTATTATTCGTATAAGTGCTCAAGAATTATATTTAAAAAAGCTTGATCGTCCTTATGTGTAAAATATAAGTTACTCGTCAAGGTTGATGATCCAAAATGATTCGAACATCGATTTATCTAGAATCATATCGACTCTTAACCGAATGCAAGTATTATCCCATGAATAGTTATCAGACGAATTCGTGTAGTCGATATTCATCTTTGCTGATAACGATACCGAATATATTTTACAAGCATATGAATAATGCAATACAAGTAAAATCAAACGTCAACAATATTTATGTTATTTCGCCCAAAATTAATTTTTATAATTAGATATGATGAACTTGGAGAGCCAGGAAGAAGCCACCGACACAGCACCTGTGACGACTAAAGTTAGCCCGGCGGCCAAGAACATGCTTTTAATCCTGAGTTGTATCTTGTTATCCATCGGAAACTGCGGTGGCCCTTTGATCATGCGGCTATACTTCATCCACGGCGGCAACCGCGTCTGGTTGTCGTCGTTCCTAGAAACCGCGGGCTGGCCTGTAATCCTTATTGTCCTCATAATTCTCTATTTCCACCGCCGTGCAGCCGCAAAAGATGGAAATCATAAAGCGACAACGTTTGTCTACATGCGTCCGAGATTATTCTTTGCGGTGGCGTTCATTGGTGTAATCACTGGTCTCGATGACTACCTCTACGCTTACGGCGTCGCCCGCCTCCCCATTTCCACTTCCGCCCTCATCCTCGCTCCCCATCTCGCCTTTGTGGCATTCTTCGCTTACCTCCTCGTGAAACAGAAGTTTACACCGTATTCCATCAACGCTGTGGTGCTTCTGACTGTCGGGGCAGCGGTGCTGGCGCTGCATACGAGCGGTGATCGGCCTGAGGGAGAAAGTAAGAAAGAGTACGCAATGGGGTTTGTGATGACGGTGGCGGCGGCGTTGCTGTATGGGTTTGTGTTGCCATTAATAGAGCTAACGTACAACAAAGCAAAGCAGGCGATTACGTATACACTGGTGGTGGAGATTCAGATAATCATGTGTTTGTTTGCTACCATATTTTGTACGGTCGGAATGATAGCCAACGACGACTTCAAGGTATAACTCGTTAAAGACTGTTTTCCTCACTCACACACAAATACTACCGTCTTTTGGTGTCAATTTTTTTTTTTTAAAAAACCCATTCGACCTAGATAAGATTATGTCCGATTTGAATGGCGCAAAACTTTGATCGATCCATGGTTCAATGGCATTTTATTATTGATTAAACTAAATTATTTTACAAGTTCTTGTTTTGAAGTCGTCAAAAATTTCTATTTGATACGAGTCGAAAGCTATTATTCTAGTCTAAGCTATCTATGTATCTGCAAATCAGATCATCTTGACAACTAAACAAGATGATCGATTTATCATCATTTATCTATTTTACAATTTAATTATAACAGATTACACCTCTAACATCATACCATTTAAATAATCAACAATTGGTCACATTTTGGGCAATGTGTTGCCGATGAGACTAATCTAAAACACATTAAATTTTCTATATTAAATTTAATTAAATAAATTAAAAAAATAATATTTAATTTAAAATATAACTAATTTAAAATATAAAAAATAAAAATAAATAGATAAATAACATTTAACTGAAAAATACTTCGTTACAAAATAAAACAAAAATCTTAAATACGATAATTTAACCAAAATATTCAAAAATAATTTGACAACAACCAAAAATGACAAATTATGTAAAAATCTATTTAATTTAAGATTTTACAAAAAGATACAATGAATTAGTTGAAATTATTACACCGATTTTTTTTGTAAATTAGTTTCCAAATGTTTAAAAGGATAAATTCGAAGGAAAAAAGTGTTTATACTACAAATTCATCTTCATTTTTAAAAATCCCACTAGATTATATATATATATATATATATATATATATATATATATATATATATATATATATATATATATATATATATATATATATATATATATATATATATATATATATATATATAAAGTTCTCGATCCGATGATGAATCCAATTTTAGTGAGGACAATTCTTGTCCAATCATTTCGTCAATGACAATAACGTCAAACGTAATTATTGTATTTAACCTAATCGCATGTGACACTCGTCCACTTAACATAATATGGACTCGAGTGTATGATCATATATTACGAACGTCCGTACAACATGGTTTAACCGGGTTTCTTATTTTTTTTTTATTTTTTTTTTCTATTTTTATTTACTTTTTATAATATTTTCTTTAGCTCTTAATAAACTCGATTTTTAGTTTTTTATTATTTAGTTTTTTTAGTTTTTTATTTAATTTATTTGAGTTTTTTTTATATTTTTATTGTTTTTCAGTTTTTTTATTAGTTTTGTTTTTTTTTCCTATTTTGTTTGTTTTTACTATTTTTTAAACTTTTTTTCGTTTAAAACTTGTTCTTGTAATTTTTAAGTCGTTTTAGATTATTAGCATAAGATTCATAACAAGTTTTGGATTTTGGATCATAACAATTTTTGGAAGTTGGATCGTTACAAGTTTTGAATTTTGGATTATAGATTTTGGATCATTATAATTACGAATGATAATATTTACGACATCATAAGTTTTTAGCTTTTTTACCAACACCATCTACACTTACCCACCACCCACCACCCTACCCCTACCAACCCCACTCCACCCCACCCTACACTCACCACCCCCAGCTATCACTACACATCCGTATGTATACTGGGAAAATTGTATATCAGGGTTTTTACCAACACTATCTACACTCACCCACCACCCTACCCTACCCACCTAGCCCTACCTGGGGTTCATCAATTTATTTGATGTTATTTAATGTTCAGACATATGTTTTTGTTTTTTTTTTATTTAGGGTTTACTTCTTCCAGACCTGTTTTTTGTGATTTTTTTTTCAAATTTTGTGGTCCACTCTAAATAAGGTAAAGAGGGGTGGATGGGGGTGATGGTGGGTTAGTAGGTTGAGGGGTTTCTTTTTTTTTTTTTTGAAATCTTCGTATATGATGGGCCGGTATCCAATTTACTCAGTTTACATCCGAATGTATATAGGCTTATATTTTAATAAAGTCTGTATACATCCGAATGTATACATGGTACATTGTCTCTCAGCTTTTTTTACCAACATCATCTACACTCACCCACCACCTACCACCCTACCGCTCCCACCCTACCCCACCCACACACCTATACTACACTTACCCACCACCCTACCCCCTATCCAACCCACCACCACCCCACCTACCACTACTCATCCCCATCACCGCCTCATCCCCACCCCACCCTACACTCATTACCCCCACCTACCACTATGCATCCGTATGTATATTGGGTAAATTGTATATTAGCTTTTTTACCAACACCATCTACACTCACCCACCACCCACCACCCCTACCCTTACCAACCCCACCCCACCCCACCCTACACTCACCACCCCCACCTACCACTACACATCCGTATGTATACTGGGTAAATTGTATATCGGGTTTTTTTGCCACCACCATCTACACTCACCCACCACCCACCACCGTACCCTCCCACACACCCACACTATTCTTTAAAGAATAAATATATTTTTACATTTTTTAGAAGTATAAAGGCATGTTTAGAAATATTACTATGTTTTTATAAGTTTATATATATTTTTTTGCTTATCAACACGTATGTAGCAGTCAAAAGCGTATTACGAAACGAAATAAACTTATATATAATTTAAAAACATAGAAATACATATTTATTCTTCTAAAAATGTATCTTTATATTTCCAAAATGTAAAATACGTGTTTATGTTTTTAGAAGTATAAATACGCATTTTTATATTTTTAGAAGTATATATACGTTTATTTCATTTCACAACACGATTTTGACTAATACATACGTGTTGATATGTATATATATATATATATATATATATATATATATATATATATATATATATATATATATATATATATATATATATATATATATATATATATATATATATATAACTTCTAAAAACGTAGTAATACTTCTAAACATTTGTTTATACTTCTAAAAAACGTAAAAATATATCTATACTTTTAGAACACATAAAAAACGATTTTAAGAATGTTAGATTTTCACCATTATAGACCGTATAGACTGTATAAATCAACAAAAAACATATACACACAAATACGTATTTTCATGTATTAAATATATTTATGTTTCATAAATAAGTATAACATAAAAAAGATAGTTAAAGTTCTACTCCAGCTAACGCCCATGTGAGAGATTTTCCAAAGTGAGGTGGTCAGGGGGAGGAAACGGAGGCGATCGTGGCCTGTCTGGATACCGGATCCGCTCTAACGTTTCAGAGTACTCAAAATTATTATCCGCCGGTTCCAAAAAAAAAGATAGTTAGAGTAACAACGTACAAAAAGTACAAACTTAAGGGTTTTTTTATACATTTCATTACATGGTAACTAGGAAATCTTTGATAGCAGGTCAAAAGGGTAAAAACAAACATTTTTGTCAAAAATAAATTCTTTAATGAACAAACAATATGTAAAATGGTAACATCGAACATTTCTGACAAATTTAAAAGCTTTTAAGACATTGTCCCTTTAAAAAAGCTCGTCGTTATACAGATAAAATAAGTTTTCTCTATTTTAATTTTTTGTTAGTTTTTTATAAGATTTTGTCATTAAAATCATATATATATATATATATATATATATATATATATATATATATATATATATATATATATATATATATATATATATATATATATATATATATATATATAATATTAAATTATAGGAGTGTTTGACAAAACTAGCTGGTAGCGGTTAGCTGAAAACTGGTAGTAGTAGCTTTTATTAGTGCATAAGTATTTGACAAAAGTAGTTGTTAACTTTTAAAAATGTAAAATAATATAAAAATCAAAAGCTAAACGCTAAACATTCTCAAAAGCTACTTGAAATGGCTTTTAGATTAAGAGCGTTTTTTTAAAAATAAAAGCTGAAAGCTCCTGCTGCTGAACGAAGTTTTTTCTTTTTTTCAAGCTTTTTCCTAAAAACTAAAAACTAAAATCTATCAAAAATTGTGTGCCGAACACACCCTGTTAGAGATATGGGTTTTGGATTGCTTGGAATCCAGTGAAAGGCGTGAAACACTTTCAGATTGAAGTATTTCGATGGTACAATCGAAATCTCAATCAGATACAATTCAATGTACAAAACAAAAGAATGATGAATAAGATGATTTTCGTGTGTACAACAAATTTACCAATAGAACATGGAAACAACCATGTTTGTATCTGGCGAAAAATTCCCAAGGCAATTGGGAAACCTCCCAAATTTGGGTCAAAAACCGGGTTTAACTTAGGGTAAAAAAAACAGGATCAGAACCATAATTCCGGATTTTCATGTATTTTCTATAATACAATATTATTTTCATGGGTTTTTAGCTCGACCCCAGCCAGAGGCTCGAGCTCTGCCCCATGGACCCCGTCAAAGGTTATCACTTTTTAGACCCTGCTACCAGTGGCGCTGCCCCAGGAACCCTGTTGTTTAGAGGCGTCGCCTCTGAATACGAGTATACATTAAATCTAAATAAACTCAAACAAGTGTGCAATCCGCACCACCATTGTTTAATATTTATCAAGACTATATTGGTCAAACAAGTTCATTCCATTACATTTATATAATGTTGGAGATGCAAATCACAACATGTCCTGTGTTAAATGTTTTCTATACTTCGAGAATAATGAACTTTTGTGAGATTCCTTTTTTTTTTACATGTTACTTTATTTTTAAAACCCAAAAGATAATAGTCTACTCTTAAAAATATGTACATTTGGAAGATTACATGAGACGATGATTTTTTTTTTTTTTGGTCTATTTGGTGTTTGATAGTTAATTTTGGGACAACATTCTTTTATTTTTTAGATGATGAAACTTATAATACTTTTCTATACTATGTAAAATGAAAAGTTTGCATTACATAAAATAAACAATAATTAACATATATTACCTATATTTCTATTAGAACCTTAAATACAATTTTTTTAACATTAAGTAGCATGTTTATATGATCCCATCATGTCAAGTGTCAAAATCGTTTGGACCAAAGTCACCATCGGGATCTGCATATTCAACATTGGACCCCACACCTTTGTCTTTTAATTTCAATAAAAAGCAAATGGCCTTTGACTAAAAAAAAAAAAAAAAATCCTATTTTGTCATGTGAGTATATCCTGTATAGACTTAGCCAAAGTATGTAGGATTAATAGTGTCGTGTTAAAAGGTTAAATAGATTGGAAAAGTTTGATTCTAATATAATTCGTTTAATTATCTTATCTTATCATGTCATGTCAATAGATTAATTTTTATGGCAGTTGTAGGGTTTATATGTAGTAATATATCGTGTCGTGTTATGTTAAAATATCAAACAAGTTGAATGAGAAGGACTTGTTAAAGCAGAAAGGAAAAAGTGAAGAATAGAACGCGTAGGAGTTGGGAGACGGAAGGTACAAAAAAATATTCATAGCAAGTTTAGAGACAAAAATAGAAATAGTGGTAGTTCTATTTTGTTGGAATACTTTCAATATTTCAACCCGACTTCTCAAACATAAATGTCACTGACAAGTGGAAACACAAACGACACAACCTAGGGGAAGGACGACTACGCCATTATCGTCGTGTATAGTCGTTGTCCGTCATCCACCGTAGTCGTATACCATACTTAGTCGTCATCGATAATCATATTCAGAACTGATTTCCATCTTCAACGATGAGCATCTGCATCGATTTCCATCATCTGAAATACTTATTTGTTATCTGTCGTACTTAGTCGTTATCGATAATCATCTGAAGATGGAAGTCGGCGTTGATGATTGTATTTCCACTTTCCAGCAACACTATTGTGTAAGAAGTCCTATTTAAATATTGAAAGTATTCCAACAAATGGAAGAATGAGTATTTCGATCATTCCAGATTTTTATTATATTTATAATGATTTTAAATTACAAAAAATGTTTATAAAAATGTTCTAATTTTTTTTAAAAAAGAATTTGGCAAAAATGATATTTTGAAAACTTATAAAGAATGTATATGATATTTAGATATTAAGTTGAACAAATATAATATTCTGGAAGGTTATAAGAATATATAATATTTAAAGATTAAATTAAGCAAATATGATATTTTGATGTTTATTTAAGACATATATAAAATTCTACTGAAAATATTATTACTCACGGGTCATTATTTACTCACATTACGGATGTTGAAAAGGTTTGATGTAGACTGTCCAAATGATAGGCTTAACTATCTTTTATTAAAAGTAATTTAACATGGTGAACTATTAAAAACATAAAATTTTGTGGAAAGAATGTAGTTAAAATTTATTTATAGATAAGAAAAGAAAAAAATGAAAAAAAATGTGAAGTTTTGGTACCAACCTGGTCCTCACATGGCATTGAACCCATCCAAATACAGCTGTGAAGGAGCCCAATTGGGGATGTCTTATCCCCACCTCGTAAAGTGGATCGTAACGTCTCCTCTCTCCATGATAATTAACATGAAAATAACCTACGTTTTTGGTGGCTTCGTAAATTGGTATAGATGTCGGCCTAAATCAGGTTCAACAGTTGACATTCTTATTTTGTGGGTATTGTTTATGGAAACAACCCAAAAATAATGCGAGTTATGTGTGACGACATGTATAATTTTTTTTGTTTGGATCAATGCGATATTAATTTTCTTTTAGAAGTTGCAATGTTGTGATGAAATTATCCCAAGTTCATAATGTATTTGGCGTGGGGTTGTGGTTCTTTTTGTTGCGTTCTAGGAAGAAAGATAACGCATTTTCTTTTGTATATTTTTAGAATGGGAAAAATATTATATTTTGTTTAGGCGATTAACTGATTTTTAATTGTTTCTTCTTAAGGTAATTCCAAGGGAGGCGGAGAATTTTGAATTAGGGCCAACCAAATATTACACAATATTATGTTTGAGCGCTTTAATTTGGCAATGCTTCTTCTTGGGGGTGATAGGAGTAATATTTTGTGCATCATCGTTACTATCAGGAATCATAATTGCAGTTCTGCTTCCAGTAACTGAGGTATTAGCTGTTGTTTTCTACAAAGAGAAGTTTCAAGCCGAGAAAGGTGTTGCACTTGTTCTGTCTCTATGGGGATTTGCTTCTTACTTCTATGGTGAATATAAGTTGGTAAAAAAGTCAAGGAATGGCCTACAAAATTTTCAACAATCAATAGAATTGCCTCAAGCTAACTATTCATCTGTATAATCTTAAGTGCTTATACACTTATATTTAGTTTTGATGTTGTGTTTCAATTTACTCTAAAACGTTTTATAAGCGCCAGTTAATTTTAAAGTTCAATAATTTGAAATTTTACAATGTTGTCACTATCATGGTCATTTGATGCTTCTTTATAGACGATAGTTAAAAATCATAGATGGATTTATGAGATGAACGTACATAACAACATTTTATGGCCAATTCCTCTCAAATTATACAACAAACTAGGCGTATTTCCGCGCGTTGCGCAGGAGTAAATTAATATAGTAATAATATATTAGACGATCAAATATAAACATAAACACTTTAGATCTAACCAAAATTTTCAAAACTAAAAATAAATCAATCATATGACATTTTATCAATAATAATTTTTCATTAAAACATTGAGTAAAAAACATAATCACCTTTTTGGAGTCAATTATTATAGACGGTCCAACGTTACAAATATGTGGAAATATATTTACATATATCATTTCAAAATTTAAAATAAATATAAAATAAAACGTACTAATAATAACATGAAGATAGTCATTGAGAAACATTTTTTAAATAAAAACTTTTTCACTGATAAATATTTAATAATAATATATGAATATGTTTCTATTAAACTTATTATTCAAGAAATATTTTCCAATCAATTTTGAATCCCTTATTCACTTTCATTTATAAAAAAGTTACTTCTATTGTAAATTTTTACTATCTACATCTTCCTCGAGTACAAATTGCCCATAAATCTTTGAAACCTTAAATGTTTAGACATACACTTGAATTTATTATGATAATAATGATTTAAAATTTGTTATATTTATTTTTTCCTTGTTTTATAATTTTAAATTCAAAATATATCTTATTAACTAACATAATCATAAAAATATAAACAAATAATATAAGATAAAGGATTTGAGTTTATCTATTTTTCTCAACAAAATAAAAATACGAAAATAATTTAAATACTAATGAGTTGGAAGATGAAGAGATTTAGTATTAAAATAAATTAATGTTGTTGGTAATAGTAGGAAGTTGAAGATTTGAAATTTTCAAATATATATAGATAAATATAGATACTATATCTTGAAACATATTGATATTGATGATTTCTATTATAATATTTATAAAGAAAAGATATCCTCATATATATATATATATATATATATATATATATATATATATATATATATATATATATATATATATATATATATATATATATATATATATATATATATATATATATATATATATATATATATATATATATATATATATATATATATATATATATATATATATATATATATATATAGATTGTTAATTGATTTAAGACTCACTTTGAGACTTTTCAATTATTATAAAATATAAAATGTGGATTTTCTAAGTTAAGTTTTGTTTCTATTTCGTTTTTATATTTAACACATTTATACGTTTTAACTATATTGAAAAAAATTCTTTGATCATTGTCTAAGTTTAGTTTATATTTTGATTTTGGTTTTGCATTTAATACCATATTTCAATTAACAAATTCAATGTATTATATTTTAATTATATTATATTAATAACTCAAAAAGTCTATCATTAAGATGATATTAATTTATATTTAATAAATTAGTTAATGGTAGAAGTTGAATAGTTAGAGTTTCAAATCAATATGTTGAAAGTAAAAATTCTTCAATAAATGTAAAAGTAATTATAGATCGTTCATCGCAATCGATAATGTATATCAATAATAAAATTTTTAACTAAAAGTAAAACAAAATAATATAATATTTATTTTAAGTTAAGTGTATATGAACAATCCAATATTAAAAATATAGTATAACACATTGACATGAACTACGTTAGAATCGAATACTAACAAATAAAACGTATTAACAATAATACATAATGTCACAACTTTAATATTATTTTCCTTGCCAAATAATAATAATCTTAAAAGCATAAAATATGTTTTATTGCTAAAGTATTGGGATTTTTTGTTGCTAAAGTTTTTTACTTGTATTTATGTGATAATTTTTTACCTTTTCAATACATGACATTAATGTCAACTTTTATATCATTTTTCTTGTTAAATAATGCTAATCTTAAAAAAATTCTACAAACCAAACTATTAAATACTTCATCAAACAACATAAGCCTAATTATTCAAACAATATAAAACATTTTTTATGAATATGGATTAGAAAACAATATATATATATATATATATATATATATATATATATATATATATATATATATATATATATATATATATATATATATATATATATATATATATATATATATGTGTGTGTGTGTGTGTGTGTGTGTGTGTATATATATATATATATATATATATATATATATATATATATATATATATATATATATATATATATATATATATATATATTACATACTTGCGGATCAATAATAGATTCTCGAAGCATTGAAAATCACTAATTACAAAGAATAATCAATTATACTAAATGTATTACTTTCTACCGTTATGTTGGGGTAGAACCAATATGCACTTTGTCTCTTGTCTTGCAACCTATAATTTGCTTTAGCTTCTTCACGTTTCTTCTTTCTAATACAATATTAACATATGTACCTCCAAAGTATGTGTAAGCAACCATGTCGTTTCTCTCTTGCCTCTTGCCTCATGACTTATGATTTGTTTTACTTTTTTCATGTTTCTCCTTCATAATACAATATGAACATTTGAATTTTCAAAGTAGGTGTGCTCTCAAATCAACTTTTCTTCCATCATATTCTCCAAAATGGAATCATATTTATATGTGAATTATATATAACCCTTATATTAATTAAGTGTGATAAGTAACAATTAAGTATCACAGGTTAAAGGACTTTTGAGTTGTATATGTTTAATTATATGAAAGTTGAAAAGCTTTGTAAGTTTCAAATGAATATGATGCAAGAGTGAGACATATCTTGAACCATATTCATTTGATGGCCTCTATTATAAGAGTTATATAGATATAGATATAGATATAGATATAGATATATAGATATAGATATAGATATAGATATTACACCAAATTGGTGATTGGGAATATTGACCACCATCTTTGTTGTGGGATACTATTCATTGACCTGCATAGCACCATAATATGTTTATAAGCATATTGTTAAATATATAATATAAAAGCTAAAAATTAATTTCTAAAAGATACATAATTAATAAATATTTAATCTGGCAGCTTTTAAATGAGTTTAGTATTAAATATTATACTTAAAATATAAGGTTTATCATATTAGTTTTAACAATTTTTCATGACCTATATATTATAATAATTATAATCTTTAAATCTAAATTTCTATAATAATTTTTAATATGTTATTATATTATCAATAATGGTGAACGTATTCGTTTTGATTTGATGTTATTTGTATCTAGTTGGAGTTGGAAAGATAATTGATGCTAGAAAAGGTTTTTTTTTTTTTTTTTTTTTTTTTTAATTAGAGTTGCGCTTATATCTTGTTATCCCAATTACAAGACACATGGAGGCAGGAGTTACTAGTTGCTGGATTACACGGTTTCGTAAGCAAGGCGTTTAATAGATAAGTGTATTTTAATCGTGGAAGGATTTCCTACTAGATGGATCAAACTCGTGTCGATCAATGTGAATGTTTTGTATTGGAGATTAAAGCAAAACAAATCTCCAATACAAGCGATGTATTGATCTTAAGTTCTTAACTCTCTTTTGTGCACTACATGTCAGTCGTCTATTGGGAATTTAAAGCATACGTTTTTTTCATTATAGGTTGTTGGGAATTTAATAAAATAATGATAGGTTTTGAAATCACGGATTACTTTTACAATCGTGTAAATTACTGTCCGTATTTAATATTTCGACCCTTAGCGCCTGAGTATCACGAAATCCAAATTAGGATAATTCAAGAAGAACGGACTTGATTTTAGTTTCAAAAACAAGTCATTTTTAGATGATAAAGAGAATTCGTGTTTTACTGTATCTCAATATGAAACTTTTTCTAATATTTGTAAGTCGGGAAACTGATTACATTAATTTAGGAGCGGTTAACAGCGTCAGCACGTGCTAATGATGATACTATGTTGATGTTGATGATGATGCTGATGTTGAGCACGAAAACCAGCCAAAGGCAAGCAGTTAAGGGTTGACCATCAGTGTCAATGTCAGTGTCAACCCAAGGCTGAACCCGCTAGTGGCTCTGCCCCTAGGACCCCGGAAAGGGGCGCAACCCCCTTGACCCCCACTATTTTGGTTGTACTGATATCAACTTAGTGATACAAGTGTATATTCACGCACATCCTAACTTGTATTATTACTAGAGTACGAACACATTGACCTACTTATCATTTTCATTATACTAAAACGTTAAGGTGACACTAAAATTACCAACATATGTTTGTGATGGATATATGGGAACACATCTTGATGGTGGAATGTAAGTATTCTGAATTTTGCAAACTTTTCTGAGCTTTTGGTTTGGTACAACATTCTCAAGCTTATTTTCTTACAAAAGAAGTGTTTTTAGACTACTGGGAGTACCCATCACATGTGATGGGTGTCACGTCATCTTTTTCATTATCACATTCTATCACAATATCATCACATCATACAAGAAATACTTATTACATTTCATCACACTACATATTAAAAAAATTTCAAAAATAAATAAAAACCTAATTTTTAATTTAAAAAACATTACATTAAAAATAAAACATTACATTAATATTAAAAAAACAACCCAAAAAAATAAAAATAAAAACTAACTTCGAAAAAAAATGAAACATGACGACAATAAACGTAAACTAGTTCCTAGGGCGATATTTAGCTCGGACGCTTTCCCGCATCGCTAGGAAAATTT
Source organism: Cichorium intybus (assembly GCA_023525715.1). Taxonomy (NCBI): domain Eukaryota; kingdom Viridiplantae; phylum Streptophyta; class Magnoliopsida; order Asterales; family Asteraceae; genus Cichorium; species Cichorium intybus. Next base: position 1,808,358 of record CM042013.1, read on the forward strand.
CCAAATCTTCGCCCTCAAAATCGGTGCCTTTTTTTTTTGCAAAAAATCGATATCCGCGTTCCGTTGTAAGTCCCTTTGCGTTTCGGCAATTTGTTGTTCCACCCGATTCATTATCCCGACCTTGTCGGATTGTAGTTGGACGTAACGATCAATTTTTTTGCCAAATAAATCCATCACGCTTGACTCCGAACTTTTGTCTCTCGAACCGGAAGTCGCTTTCTTCACCTTGTCTCGCCCGATCGGTCGACGGATCGGTGGTTCGTCTTCAAGATCCAGCGGCTTGTCATTGACGTCGATATGTGTTCGTCTGTCTGATTGCTGTGATGTGCCTTGATGAACCGACCTCGAACGTTTTGTTCCTGAAGATTGCGAATCTTCGACAAGAAGCCATTTTGGTTGTTTTTTCAACTCGGTCCAAGCCTTCACATACGGAAACGGTTTCCAGGTGGGCGTAGTTTTCATATTGTTGTAGCGTCGCGTTGAAGACGTCGAATTCGTTTGCCCCACTCTTGTGCATGTTCGTGAGGTTGTTGTAGATACTGTTAAATAAATTGAGTTTGAGTCTGATTTCGCGAAATTTGCCCGTTATTTTATCTGTGTTTCGCGTCTCTTCCGCCATTAAGTCGTAAAACGTCGATTGAACTTTGATCCAAAAAGTTTCTTGGGTTTGCGAGTCCCCAACTATCGGGTCAACAGAAACCGAAATCCACACCTTGATTAAATTTAATTCTTCATCTTTTGACCAATTCGTTCGTCGCTCGGCCACCAGTTTTTTTCCTTTCCTCTTTGTGGACGGGATGCTTTGATTGTCTAATTCTTGTGTCACCTCAACGATTTCGGGAGACACCGGATTCGATTGTGGTGATGGTTGTGATGCTTGTAGTTGGAAAGCTTGCGGTTAGAATAAGAAAGACGGTTGGAATCCTTGTTGATGCAGATTGAAAGGTGGAAATTGTTGTTGAAAAAGCGGTTGTTGTGAGATCAGGGACCCGGATTGAAGTAACACTACAACAAAATGAAGCTAATGCAACCTCGATAAAATGTTGCATTAAGCATCGGAAAGGTTGCATTATGCCTAAAGCAACCTTTACCTAGGGTTGCATCAGATGGAGTTGCATTAGACCTAAAGCAACTTTTTTGTAAGAAAATGCAACCTTTTCTGGAAGAGTTGCATGTATTGTTCAAATGCAACCTTTTTTGAATGCAACCTTTTTTCATGCAAATACAACTTTTTTTGTTCAAATGCAACATTTTGTATACTTAAATACAACCATTTTAACAATTTTATTTGAATAATGCAACTTTTTCTACAATCAAATGCAACATTTATTATGATTAAGTAATGGAATGCAACTTTTCTCTATTCTATATGCAACCTTTATTGCAATCTTAATTGTAACATATGCAACTTTTCTTACGCTCCAATGCCACCTTCTTTTTTGAAATTTCTAATGCTAATGTAACATTCTTTTCTACTGAGGCTGACACAACATATTTTATGATAATTGTCACATTATTATTTCAAGGAGTACATTTCTATTAATATGAATTACTAATTCAATTGTACAATACCAATAAATAATATAAATATCATAGATAACATATATGTCCAAATTCAAAATCCCAATCGTAAATGTCAATTACAATAATAAAAAAAAGTATTAAAAACATCCTATATGTGTCCTTTCTTTCAAGTAAAATGCTTTTTTCTTAATTTGATCATCTTTTCAAAACGTCATTCATCAGTCATAATCCCAAAACAAAGTAGCCTACAACATATAAATGAAAATAATTAATGAAATGAAATGAGAAGTTAAATAGTGATGAAATCTAACAACTACAAACATATGAGTAATAAGTCAATTATCATAACAAAAATTCCAAATGATTAGTAATAATCGAATACCCTAAGCATACTTGGAATATCCATGACATATAGAGGTTCCCCTTCAGAAACCGCTATCTTTTCTGCAATGATCATTGAGGAAAAAAAAATAGCATGTAGGCAGAAATAGTCATGCATGTGTGTTTATTTGTAATATATTGCATACCTTCGAAGTGAGGCAAGGTAAGACTCTTGATAGATTTTGCATATCTTCAAGGTCTCATGTATAGTCTATGACCTGTCACCAATAATATGTATATTTATTGCTAGGAGATATTAATTAAACAAATTTTATAGTTTATATACACTTTTGGTAAGAAAAAAATACAATTGTGAACTATTTAAATAGGAAAAATGCAAATATTTATGTAACCACATGTAAAATTTCATAAGACATTTTCTCACTGGAAAATTAATGAGTGTTCCAGGCCCCAATACTTCAAGGCAGTAAGATCATATGATCTGGCAACAACTTCCTCATCATCGTACGCACCTAAAGGCATGTTTTGTTTGCCCATAATAAATTACAAGTGAATGAGGACATTCTTCTACCGGTAGAATAATAATATATACCAATAAACCATCAAAATTTTTAAGAAACTCATACTGTATTTTACTAAACTGAACAACAAATATAAAAATAAAAGTATTTCTATGTAGATGAACCAGACATTTTAGTCCAAATGTTTTTACAAGCTCAAACTTAGCTATCATGCAGGACTCAAAAAGAGCTAGTAAAAGGAAGATAAAGATACAATAAGAAACATATTAACTACTCCTCCCTTAATCACAAATAAATAGTTATACTTGTATTTATAATATGCAACTTGTAACATTTAAGAATGAAGAGGTACGGTTTTTTAGACTACACGGAATGGTGGTTGAATGCCGATGGCATTGCCTATGTGGCACTTCAATGCCAATGGCATTGCCTATGTGGCATGACAAAGATTTTTTTTTTCAAAGGCATCAGCATGCCTCCGAAAATTCATTGGCATCGCTCTCAATTTCCATTCTTTCTTTGCCATAAACACCACACCACCACTCCACATTGTAGGCATCCAAATATATTCTTTCATTGGCGATGGTTTCGTAGGCAACCACTCCGCTTAGCCTTACAAATTAGGGAAGCATTTGTGTGTTTCTATTCTCAAGGTTCAAGTGCAATTAGAAAAATTAAAATAAAATATTAAAAGCAAATATCAAATTAGAAGTCACCAAGAAACTTGTTAGCATCCAGAATCAAAGTTCAGCTCATCCTTTGGAAGACAAGCAAATATCATAGGTCCGAATTAACAAAGAAAAAGCAAAACGTAAATTAACATAAATGGATTCATGAATACCATCGATTTAAGAAAAAAACATAGATACATTCTTAATCAAACACGACGAATAACTTAGGGCACATATGCAATCGATAAGAATAGCCATCGTTGATTAAATAAATCAAAATTTCAGGAAATTGATGATAAAGACAAGTTTAAATACTACCGGAAAGATAGCGGCGTTCAAAGAAGGGAGTAGGGCGGATGAAATCGGTCATCAAAATCGAAACATGCTTCCCAAAAGATGGTAGCGGTTGTCTTCAAATCGGAACAGATAACGGAAGAAAAGGGGTGATTGATGAAGAAGGGGGAAGGAGCGAGCGATGGTGGCAAGGGCGGAGAAAGGCGTGGCGGCGCGATGTCGACATTGGAAAACGATGTGCTGGAAGAAAAAGGGCAATCGATTAGGGGTGAGCATATGGACCGGAGAACCGGTTGGAACCGGGAACCGAACCGGAACCGACCCGGAAACCGGGAACCGGAAGTACCGATCAGGCCGGTACCGGGTCTCAATTTTTTGGGATTTTTGGAACCGGCAACCGGATGAAACCGGACCGCGGAACCGGTCCGAAACCGGGAACCGGACCGGGGTACCCAAATAAAGCAACGATTTGAATTATATTAAATTCATTAACTCTTCATGGATTTATATATTTGCACACTGTAACATTCTTTTTAATCATTTTTTCTAAAAAAAAAAAAAACTAATGAAATTTTACATATACAGACATTGGATACACTTGGAAACACCAAATGGAGAGTAAATAAAAGATTACTTAATGTAGTTGAAAGCATATGGGCTGCAGGTGGCGATATTGCTGGTCTTGTTAATCGTGAAGATGCGAGCCTCTTTTTAAAAAATGAATATTTTTTAACGATCTTGGACTTTTTAAAAAAAGTTTAAAACTTTGGTTTTGTGTTTTTATTCTTGATTGTAGGTTTCCGTTCCTGATTTGAATTCTGATGACTTAAATGAAATAAAAGAATGGAAATTGAGTGCGAGAAAAGCAAAAAAAAAAATGAACCAAGAATTACATTCTCAACGATGTGCCATTGAATTAAAGCTTTCGGTAATTGTTCTTATCTTTTTTTCTTTCTTGGAATGGTTAACCTATAAAAAAGAGATATTTCCCTTTTGATGCAGTGATTATCTATATTTATAAGACTTTCAAACTATAAGTACGTTGCTAATTCGCGTTTACCGGTTCCAATTTTTAGGAACCGGCAATAACCGGAACCGGAACCGGAACCGGTAGAACCGGCGGTCCTGTTCGGTTCCATATTGTCACCGTATTCCGGTTCCCGGTCCGGGTCCAGGTCCGGCCGGTTCGATTCCTTTGCTCATCCCTACGATCGATGAAGAAGAATAAGGGGGATGATGTCTAATGTAGTTGACGTCGATGTCGGCTGTAGGGAAAAAAAAGAATAGAAGGGTTTTGAGTTTAAAAGGCAACCGAGGGGAAAATAATAAGATAGAAATAGATAAAAAGTTAAAAATCTAATTTTTAAAATAATAATTTTTTATATCATAAGAAAAATTAACGTTCTATTAAAATTAAGTTAAAAATACATATTAGTTAATTGTATTTTTCTATTTTTAATCCTGTAATTTAATTAAAATTTAACTATATGTGTATATGTATTTATGTTAGTGAAAATAGTCATTAATCAACTAAATTTGATTAATAAAAATTTGTGTTGAGATCATATATTGTGTTCATGTTAATTGTAATTAGTCAATCCATACGGTCATCTAGCATTATAAGTTTACTAATTAAAATTAGAGATTGTTTGTAACTTTTAACTATGCAACCTTTTTTAAAAAGGTTTTTTTTTTCAATAGCACTTGCAACTTTTCAAAATAAAAGTTGCATTATATTTTTAATGCAACCTTTATCGTCATAAAGTAGCATTAGAATAATAATTAATAATTAAAAAGTTGTATCCAGAAAGTTGTATTAGCCTTATTTTGTAGTAGTGTAAGGTACAAAACCACATCGCTATGATTCAAGGCTCGGGTATTGGTGAGGGGTCGAGTTTAATACAAACGGATTATACTCACCATTTTGATTTGAGGTGTGGTGTTTAGATTTTGCTCCATAGAAGAAAAAGTGTATGTGAAATATAGATATGTTGGTGAATATATGCATGTTTGAGGAAAAAATATGTTATATATATATATATATATATATATATATATATATATATATATATATATATATATATATATATATATATATATATATATATATATATATATATATATATATATATATATATATATATATATATATATATATGGAAAAGTAAATATACTGTTGTTATGTATATAAACTTGTGTATTAAACCCTCAATAAAACATCGGTTTACATGTATATCAATTATTTCCTTATTCTCTTATTATTTCTTTATTGAAATTTAGTTCGACTCAACAATTTCTTAATCCTGATCGTGTCTTCGGTCTTCAATGATTCTTTCTTCTTCTTTCAACCTGCAGGAAGTCGTATCGGGACTAAAGAATCGTTGAAGGAGGAAGACATGATCGAGATTAAATAATTGTTGAGTGGAACATAAAATCAATGAAGAAATAATACGAGAATAACTAAATAAGTGATAAACATGTAAACCGACGTTTTATTGAGGGTTTCGTACGCAAGCTTATATACATAACAGCAGTATATTCACTTTTCCCATATATATATATATATATATATATATATATATATATATATATATATATATATATATATATATATATATATATATATATATATATATATATATATATATATATAGGGGATAGTGAATATAAGACTGTTATATACCTAAGCTTAGGTGTAGAACCACTCAAGCAACCCATTTTTAACAAAAATAAAAGCCTAAGCAACTTAATTTCTTTAAAATCATTGTACACAATTTGTTGTTCCATTTAATTTAACTGTTTACGTGCTATTTTAATGATGTTTCTTCTTACCACCAACATTTATGTCATCGACACATGCAGGTGTAATACTTTTAATCAGTATATTGTGTGACTAATACCATACTTTTTCATCTTTTTATATTCAATCACATAGATTACATATATTAAATAAAATAAAAATACAAGTTTTTCATAAGAAAACTAATAAATTTTGATGGTTCTACGCATAAACTTAGGTGTATAACAGCCGCATACTCACTTTTCCCATATATATATATATATATATATATATATATATATATATATATATATATATATATATATATATATATATATATATATATATATATATATATATATATATATATATATATATATATATATATATATATATATATATATATATATATATATATATATATATATATTAGTCGTGTACCCGCGCAATGCGGCGGGATACAAATTGGTAGGGGCGAGTATCATGAGGTTTAGTTCGATATTTCGCTAAAATGAACAAAAAATTGTAGATTTTAATAACTTGTGTGATATGTAACTACTGCAATTTGAGAAGAAATTAACAAAATTATATAAGAATAAACCACATATGAAATTTGCAATTATACATGATTCATTGTACATTATTACCTTTGATGTATAAACTTTATCACCTTTGAATTTTTCGTCAGGCTTCACTAATACTTTTGTATTGCCACGTGAGATTCCCCTGGACAATGCAACATAAAAGTTGACCATTCGAGAATACTGGTTCTGGAAGATAAATCCCTACGTTTGGAATTGTTTGTCCATGAGCTTTATTTATAGTAAATGCAAAACATAATCGAATAGGAAATTGTTTCCTCTTTAGCTTGAAAGGAAACAAGTCATCATCCGACGGACATAGAGGAATCTTTGGCAAAAATATCCTCTTGCCAGCATGTTGACTGTAAGAACCCGCAAAATTTGTAAAAGGATAAAATAGTCTTTCGATACATTATAAGACCCTTATGTAAAATAATATGACGTTTGTGAGATAATAATATAAGAAATACAAGCTTATGAAAATTTGGAATTTTACCGCGTGAATAGTGAAATTTGGCCAAAAAGGGTAAAATGGTCATTTGACATGGAAATGACCAAAATGACAAGAAATTGTTAAGTTGGTAGCTAATAGAACTTGGTTTGCAAGATTATGGGTCATAGGACCATTTTTGAAAAAGAAATGGAATCTAAGGGGTTAATATGAAAATATTTTATAAAAACTAAATATATATAAAATGAGAAGATATACCACTTCTCATTTACTGGAAGTTGAGAGCAGATTCTAGAGGCTTGGAGAAAAGTCACGATCGATCAAGAAGGATTGCAAGATCAAAGTTTAAAGATTGAAGATAACACATGGAATTTGGTGATTTCTAGGTAAGAACTTCTTAATTCTTCAAGTTTTGTTGGATGATCTTCAAATCCAACTTCTGATTTTATGGATGAAGTTAATCCAACGAATCCATATACTTTATCTAGCTCGAAACATCATAGAAAACAAGTTCTAACCATTGAATATGGTGGAATTCAAAGAAATGATGATTTGAGTCAAGAACCCTAGAAATTGGGGTTAATGATCAAAGTCTTAATTGAATGCAATTAACTAGTTACAAGGAGTCATAAATGTTGTTTATAGATGAAGAAACCATTAGAAGTGGTTTCCTAATTATTCCAATTAATTATAATGAAATTATGAATGAAATTGGAAATTGAGAAAATGGAATGGAATTGATGATTCCATGGTTGAAATTTCATTAGAAATGGTTAGATAAGGAATTGGAATGATTCCTTTGGGGATGACCAATGAATTAAGTGCTTAATAGGTTAAATAATGACCTTTTAAGCATATGTATGAAAAAGAATAAGAAGTAAATGAAATTGTAATTTCATAAGTTATACAATAATAAGAATGAAAGTAAAAAAAAAGTATTCTGACAGAATTTTTACGCCAACTTAAACTGTAAAACTGTACAAATCTACAAGGCCAAAAATTATGTTTCATACATGAAAAGAAACCTAGAGATGTCTAGTTTCTAAATCAAAAAGCGGTGAGTCGTTTCGATTCTTCTAGAGTGAGTTATGCCGTTTTTCGTACAGGGTATCCTGTTTCGGCAGATTCTGTCCCACTTAGGAATATGAATGTATATGTTAATATAACGATCAAAGAATTGAAAGAAAACCATTCTTAGCATATATGGATGTATTATGAGTAATTAGAAGTGTTAAATAACAGGATAGAAGTCTAAATGGCTTAATGAAAGAAGTTTAGAAATGTTATAATACGTATGCTTGAATTGGTTCTTGAATGGAATTGAAACTGCAATTTCAGTTAAGAATCATGTGGGTTAAGTAGCTAATGCTTTCAATAAGTCATTAGTTAAGAATTTAACTCTAAAACATAGAAGTAGATTGCTATTCTTGAGAAATTTCAAGTTTGGTCAAGAACTTCAATTCTTGCATTTGATTGATTCAAACGATTTTAATAGCTTAAAACCTTGTACTAATGGAGGGTTTTAGTCAAGGAACAAACCCCATATGATTAAGACATAGATTAAGGACTTAATGGGTGAAAACTGCGTGCTAGAGTGCACTGCGTGCTATAGTGCCCTTCAGACAGGGACCAAAAATGTTAAAAATGTTAGAAATCCAAACGCTAGAAACCATAGCTAGACATGTCCGATTGATCTGAAATTTTAGCCATAACCCTAAAATGGTATAAGAACATGTCGGGAATGGTTAAATCCGCAATCCGACCTTGCGGAAAAGTCACTGTAGCGGCAGTGGCTAAAATCACTATTCACGTCAAAACTTGATTTTTAGAATTTGAGCTAGACTTGTCCAATGAACTCCAAATTTGAAACACAAGTCTAATATGGCCTAAGATTTCATGGAAAAGAGTCGGAACTGAAATACGACCCCTCGGGGGTACTATAGCAATATACGCGTATTTCGGAGAAAACCGTTAAACGAGTTTATTAATGGCTATACATTTATTATAACCTAGAGTTATGTTATATGAGACTTTAGCATTATAGAGTTAATTATATTGGGTATTTATATATACTACTTGTATAGGTGGTGCTTCAAACGTTATTGAGCACGGGAAAGGAAAAGGCGTACGTGAAACCTAGTGAACCGTAGTAAAACCAAGGTGAATTTTATGAGGATTTCTATAGTACATAGCAATATGTTATTTTCAGAAAAGTAAGATTTCCAAATGTTTATAAATACTAAAGTTTGGAAAATAGTTTTGAATGAAGCTCTATACAAGGGCTTAGTGTTTAAAACAGATTTTTAAAGTATGGTTTGCAAGGTATTTTGAAAGAAGTTCCTTATGTGAACTAAGTTGTCAAAATCAGTTTTTTTTAAAGTATTTTCAGTAAAGAGTTATAAAATGTTTGAGTAAAAGTTGTTTACAAATTGTGTCCCATTTTGACCAATTTGAGATGAAATGAAGTAAGAATTAAAGAAAGAAAGAAGTATGAGCCAGTTATCCGGACTAGGATCACCCACATAATCGGGGGATCAGAAGACACTACTGGGATGGTACCTCCCGTCGCGAAGTAGTTGTCTAGCTTAGTATACCCTTGTGCTTGAATCCGTTCCAAGTCACAAAGGGGAGACAGAATGAGCATAACCTAGCGGGCAGATCTGTTCTGTCCCGCGAGGTGAGCTAGTAGAATGAATTAAACTAAATTAATTCATGAGTTTCAGTTGGTCACTAGAAAACGAGAAAGAAAGCAGTTTTTAAAGAAAGAGATCAGTTTTGAGAAAGAATACAGTTTTGATAAAAGAAAGTAGTTTTGAGAAAGAATACGGTTTTGATAAAAGAAAGTAGTTTTGAGAAAGAATACAGTTTTGGTAAAAGAAAGTAGTTTTGAGAAAGAATACAGTTTTGATAAAAGAAAGCAATTTTGAGAAAGAAAGTATTTTTGAGTTTTGAAGATAGAAAAAAAAAGAGATTTGAGATTTATTATGTAATAAGTTCTAGTAGTTTACTGGTTTATATTTCAAGTCTTAAAGCAGAAAAGTTTTGGGTCTAAAACCCATATTACTCACGAGACTTTATGTCTCACGTATTATTTTTAAATGCTATGTACTTAGGTGAGATGAGCAGGAGCTGGAGTGGGACCAGTGTGTATACAGTAAGTTTAAATTATGGTTTTCTGTATTGAGTCTGTAATACCCTTTCAGAATAAAGTTTATAAAAAAAATTTTGGTGACTTTTCATGGTCACGTTTTGTAAAATGTTTTGTAATATAAACTATATTAAATTATGGTTTTGAGAAAGGGGTGTTACATTGACCCACAGCTATTTCCGCATCAATTACATTTTGCTGGAATCTTTTGCATATTAGTCAGGTGCCATTACACAATCCATTTGCTAGGTCAATATTTCGTAAAAGTATTATCGGGCATCCAACTTTTAACCGAAGGTAATGAGGGGGCAATGTTATGCTAAAATGAACCAAAAATCGTAGACGTTGGTTTTTGGTTTCTTAAATCAGTATCAAATGTTTTTTCACTATGAACCGTTTTCGATTGTTTCATATGGTACATTTTTTTCATTTCATTTTGGTTTAAAAACTGAAATAGTTATGGGTTAGATTTTTTTTGTTATTTTTAAACTGAAGAGTATATACACAGTTTACATGCATGCTAAATTCTAAGGTGATACAAACTGTTATTGTATATTGAGAATGAAACATGTGCTTTAAATCAATTCTAAAACATTAATTTATTAGGGGTGTTATAAGTTTACATGCATGCTATGTTCTACGGTTTACTGTGTGCCATATCATTGAATTAAAGTGAATAATAGGTGTGATCGAATGTAATAAGACATAGATCTTACTTGGGATTAGATGTCGTTAAGATCGACACCAAAAATGAAAGGAAAGATAAATCATTCTAATAGAACAGATATATAAGATGGGTAAAGCCAGGTGTCATATATAAATTCTACCAACGAATAGTTTCTTTATGCGCGTAATTTGTTTTTCGAAATATATCATATTCTAAATAACACACAACCCATAGTCAAACATAATTTATCAATAAAATATATTTAACAATAAAATTAAACTTTTACATTCGGTTAAAATTAAAGATACATTATTTTGCTTTAATCGCATATATACATTCACCATGTTAAACAATACAACAAAAATCCTTAATCGCATATGACATACACACATATCTAGTGAACTTAACAAATAATTTTTTTATTGTAGGTTAATATATCTGATGAATCAAAGTACATATGCTTTCTATTTATTGACCGAGTTCATACAAATTATATATATCGTAAAACTCAATCTCTCTATTTGTGAGAGAACCTTAAGCATTTGGATAATCATTGTCAAATAAGATTCAAAATATTCCCGTTTCCAAAAGAGAATTAATGCATTCCTAGTAACTTTTGAGCAAATAATAAACATGCAATTTGAAAGCGGAACTTTTAAGTTTACTGGTTTTCGAAAATTCTTCACCTTTGCAGTCCTAGGTAAATATAATATGCAAATATTGTTCAAATCGAGGGCTATTAGCAGCAAAAATACTAAAAATATAAACGACAAAAGCTTCATATAATGGCTATTTTGTTCTTCATTTAGAAGCCATTTAGCGCAAATAGTACAACCCACATAAAGCTGTTTAAAAGCCCAGAATGTTGATTATTTACGGCACAATTTTCAGCCAACGTGATATAAAAATCCCAGCTCGCACGCAAATGTTTTTTTACCGTATCTTAATCTCAAAAAAAATTGTAGAAGTAGCTTAAAACGGTTGTGTGCTAATGAATTTAAAGCCTTACATTGAAGGAACATAGAGGTAGGAATGAACCTTCAAACCGTTTTCTTGCCTTGAATGGAGGGTCTCATCCAACACCTAACATTTTTTGCTTTGAAGATTGAACTGCATCAAAAATTCTGAAATTTAGTGATCAACTGAATCCCATATCAATGATGAAAATCATATATTGATAAAAAAACACAAGAAATTCATAAATTTAATAATAAAACAATGTTTCAAGTACATTCCTAATCCAAGTGTATGTAATACCAATTAACAACTATTTACCTTAACTCCAATAACTCCAATATTTCTACAGCTCTCTGTTTAACAAACAAATAATCAGAAAGAGTGTATTAGTTCTTTGTACTTAATTATATATACATATATAGATCGAGAAATAGGAACTTCTTAACTTTCAAGAGAAGGAACTTACATACAATTCCAATGCTTCCAGAGTTACAATTATCAAAATTATAATCTCAACCAACATAATCAAATGATTTATGACCTTTATAATGACAAATCCATAGTAGACATAAAAGAACACATGCATATTGAAACAGACATGGTGGGTATGATATTGTATCAACTGCGGTGAAGAATAAGTTAGTACAGGACTTTCAAATTAAGATTTCTAAAAGCTATTTTGAAATCATATTTAGAAGCACGAGAGTGAATCCTTCTAAAAATATATACGATAAAAAAATCTGAAAATCAATCCTCAAGATATTGAGAACACATTAGATGTATTGAGAACACATTAGATGTAACAATAATGAAAAACTGTGTAAGCTTTACCAATGTAACTAAAAGAGATACCAATAGTAAATATGCAAGCTATTGTAATTAATTGTAATTATAATACCAGCCCCCTTAGTTTATAAAGGAGAACATAAAACAGAAAAAACAATCTTCTGTCTTTGAGTTCTTCAGATTGTAAGAAAGAACTCTTTCCAGAGGTGTGAGTTGGTCCCTTTTCAAAGAAACTTTTGTATCAAACAAATTAAAAAAAAACAAACCTCAAACTTCGAACTCACAAAATCAAATCAGGTCTATAACTTCATACTCACAAAATCAAATCAGGCCAACAAAACTAAAATAGTTCAATTTTAAATTTATTCATGTATGCTTACACTACAACCATTGCACATGTGTATACACACAGAGTCCATTAGCTATGGCCTTGATCCTCAAATTGAAGAGAGCGACGGAGTAGGAGAAGAGAGAATGGCGGTTGTGGCAGTGGTTTTCCCTACATAAACTTGTACAAAAGTTTTGCTACAATAGAAAAAATAAAAATACTTAAATCATATATACATAAGTCAAACCAACCGTCATCTATCTAGAAAACCCTAACCAGCCACCAGCCCTTCTCAATGGTGGTGGCGATGGTTTTAGTCTGTTCAACGGATAGTCCTGGATTTATTTGATCTGTTCCAGCAATGAGTGGTGATGAAGTTTGTTATGGTGGTTAAATTTGTAGTGGTGGTTGTGAAGTTCCTGGTGGTGATGAAGATGAAATGCGTGGCAGTGAGAGTGTAAGATTGAGGTAGTGGGAGAGATAGATATATGTAGAGATAAAAATGGTGGGAGAGACGGTACCGGCATAAGGCTTTGCAGCGAGATGAATGATGGTAGCGTCAAGGGTGTTCCTGAAGATATGAATAGTATTTGGCATATCCTTCGACGATGAGTTGTGTGGGAGGAGGCGTAATGGCGAGAGAAAAAGGAGGGTAGTAGTGGTGAACATGTTGATTGATGGCATTTTAAAGGGGTGGGCGGGATTGAAAGAGCACATCAGGTGGCGAATTAAAAATTGTATGTTGAAATCACGGTTTGACTGGAAGTAGTTTTGAGAGTTTGAGATAGGAGGTTTGAGATAGGATCAGACTTTTAGATGATACGAATAACAGAAAAACGGAATTGTATAGCTGTGAGTTTTGAAAGCTGCATAATTACTTGTACTTTGTGGAAAAAATGTTGGATCTCTTAATTTTAAGAGTTTCTATTTTTAGAAACCATTTTTCTTTTTAATGTAGTATATATATATATATATATATATATATATATATATATATATATATATATATATATATATATATATATATATATATATATATATATATATATATATATATATATATATATATATATATATATATATATATATATATATATATATATATATATATATATATATATATAGTGGTAGTTTAATCCAACAGCTACATTCTTCTGATTGGCTGTGATCCAACGTGCTCGCCATCACCCTCCAACACGATCACGCTCATCACGATGATATCGAGACGGTGTGTATGGGCCATGATAGGGCTTAGGTGGCATCAATAATATTATGCAGTTATCCCCACAACATCTGTGGCAATTTGGAATTTTAGAAACGACACGATTTTTGGGACGGTGAATCTAGGAAATCAACTATATTTGACTTTATTATGTCAGAATCTTATTTTTGGTTGTTTAATAGTAGTTATATAGTAAAACCTAATTGAGTTGTTTGACTTCATGACCGCGTTAGTGTTATAGACTCCTTGTTTTGCCTTATTCCTTGCCAGGTTCTTTATAGAAAATCCTATATCATTCAAGAAAAAAGAGTTGCGCTTATATATAACAAAATATTGGCTTCTTAAGATAAAAACAATGTTTAAATTATGATGACATTTTACGGATATTTTTATTTATTTGAATTATTTATGATGATGTTATTACTTTACACTATTCTATTTATATAACATATTGCTTGTAATATCAGATGCATGTAGCGGCCTTTAATATTATGAACTAGACGTATCCCCGCGCGTTGCAGGAATAAAAATATTTGGTAAAAAATATTTGCATATCATATAAGAATCTGAAAAACATTAGATCTAATATAAATATGTAGGTTTAATTATAAGGGTAAATTGCATAAAAGTCACTAACTTTTCCAATTTTTTCTATTTTGACGCAGCATTTTTAGTTTTTGCAATTAAATCATTATGTTTTCAGAAAAATTGCAATTAAGTCATTATGTTTTTCAAAAAGTTGCGAAAATTACCATATGACAGGATGACAACAGGTTACCAGGTCATATGGTCAGATTTGTAATTTTTTAAAAAACATAATGACTTAATAGCAAAAATAAAAACATAGTATCAAAATCTAGAAATCTGGAAAAGTTAGCGACTTTTATGTAATTTACTTTATGCAATTTATACAACTTAATCACTTTACATGTCTCATACGTGTCCAAAAAAATAATTTTGTTGTTACCTTCAATGTAACAACAAAATTACATTTTTGGACACGTATGAGGCATGTAAAGTGATTAAGTTGTATAAATTGCATAAGGTAAATTGCATAAGGTAAATTGCATGAAAGTCGCTAACTTTTCCAAATTTCTAGATTTTGACACTATGTTTTTATTTTTGCTATTAAGTCATTAGGTTTTCTAAAAAATTGCAAATCTGACCATATGACCTGGTAACCTGTTGTCATCCTGTCATATGGTTATTTTCGCAACTTTTTGGAAAACATAATGACTTAATTGCAATTTTTCTGAAAACATAATGATTTAATTGCAAAAACTAAAAATGCAGTGTCAAAATCGAGAAAATTGAAAAAGTTAGTGACTTTTATACAATTTACCCTAATTATAAATATGTCATCACAATATATATCATGTATCAATTATAAAATTTTCATCACAAAACTCAAACACAATATCATAATCATATATTTAATATAATTATAATGTTATCAACATCAATGAAACATCCAATAACAATTTTGTATTATATATGGATAGTGTAATTAAAACATAAGAAAATGCCTTAACATGAATTAGCTCAACATGTAAAATAAAATAGAAATAAACGTAGTAATAATATTACAAATGTTACCATTGAGAAACAATTGTATTATTATGACAATTTTTCTTCATGAGTTTCATCAAAGGTAATTAATAACAACTTTTGTAGATTTTATTATTTAGTTACATTCGAATCATTACATTTCATTGTTTACCCTATCTATTATAAAAACTAACAATATACTTTGACTTGTAAATAATTTCACAAAATCAAACTTAAAGACTCTCTTTAAACATAACTAACTCTTATTTTTCGTCATCTCATTCGTTAAGCTAAGAAAATTAATTAATCTCAATAAACTATATATACCACTATGTTAACCATAATCATCGATTAAATATCATAAGTTAGAAAAATTCTTAAGTTGTAGTAATTAATTAGTTGAGAATTGAAAGGTTTTTATTTATGATTAACCAATATACATTACTAACCAATTAATTAGATTAAGTTGAAGAGTTTGGTAGTTTAAAAAGAACATGGTTAAAGATAGATGACATATCTTGAACCACATTGAATTGGAAGGTATTTATTATAATAATTATAAAGATTATAAAGATAAATATAAAAATAAAGAACGATAAATATTTAATCAATTATAATTAATTTAATTAAATAAAAGTTTCGAAATTAATATATAAGAGATAATTATTTTTATCAAACCATATGCTTTTATTTCTATATACTACTTAAAAGTCAAAAAGTTTAATCAATATAATATATTAATTAAATAAAATTTTCAAATTAATATATACGAACTTATTATTTATATCGAAACACATGATTTTTTTCATTATGCTTATTTTAAGTGTTCGTGAGTTTTAAGATTATATACTTAATCTCCATTGTTAATTCGGTATAAACTCATTGTAAAATTAGTTTCATATACACGTGTTTTTGTCGTCGGTAATGGTAGTATGATCATTTTAATCTATTAAGCATAATGAAAAATACTAAGTAATCTAACAATATATAAAAATATACAAATTAAAAGTTTTAATACCCTAACTTACCTTGGAACATGGCACAAAAAAATATTTAACCAACACAAAAGTTGTTAAGTCTTTTTGTTGATGCCTTATATTTGTTTTTTTTTCTAAATTTTTCATATTATTCATATTATGTGTTTACTTAAATCATTGACCTTTATCTATTAATAGAAATAGTATAACTAATTAATATGTAAGCTTTTCGTTAAGTTCTTAATCAACTAATTTAAATAAGTTAAAACATATTCAATTAAAATCATTTGATACTCATAAATTAATTAAAATGTAAGCTTTTTATTAAGTTCTTAATCTACTAATTTAAATGAGTTAAAACATATTCAATTAAAATCATTTCATTAAGTGCTTAATTGATTAATTTAAAAAACTTTAAACCTATTCAACTAACGCCATTTGATACCCATAAATTATAACATCTTTAATAGACTACTTAATGCAAGCCAAAAACTCTTGAATGATTGTAATTAATTAGTGAAAAGTTGAAGTGTTTTGGAAGTTTCAAATGAATATGGTGGAAGTATGATTCATATCTTTAACCATATACATTTGCATATCTCTATTTTCAAATTCGAGTGAGAAATTAACAAAGTGGGACAAACACATTGAATGTTAAGAATAATTAACTAATCAATTAACTTTTAATACAAAACATCATCGTAGTTTACACCAAACGTATAATTGTGTCCTTTAAATGTTTGATAGAATTGAAGATCGTATCTCATTACGTATTTCATGATAATTTTTTCTCTTACACATCATATATGACTATAAACTCCAACATTGTGACCCACTCTATATAAAAGTTATATAGATATAGATTTGGAAACATAAGAAAAACAAATGATACTAACTAACCATGGAAAATAAGATTCTTATTCATGTTTAAAATACTCAAATTCTCTAAGCATACTAACTTGCTTTCTTTCATCAACGCAGGTTCCTCAAAAGTGGCCGTGAGACATCGTAGAGGCGCATCACCATTTTTAAAACCATTGAAAAAGTTGAAACATTCAAATATTTGATATACCCAAATAAGATCATCATTGAACTTTTCGTTTTACAAATAAGATGACTACAACCTTGTACTAAACTTCCAGGCATTCTACAAAAATAAATTGGAAAGAGGAAAAAGAATCAAGAGAAACCAAGCATGAGAAATGATGTTCTTAAGAGCAACCAAGCATGGAAAATGATGTTCTTATATAGCCAAAACATCAAAGACATTAAATAGTATAAGTTGAAAAGTCCTTGGGGTTTCAAATCAATATGGTGCAAGTATTTTAGTTATCTTGATCCACATTCACGAATGGCCTCTATTATAAGAGTTATATAGATATAGATATAAGTTAACTTAAGGGTGTCAAAAACCTACATGGGACCTTGTTTTCGTACGAGGGGTTCCTATGTGTATGACTCACGAATCTTGGCTATATATTTAAGGATTAAATGATATATTTAATTATTTGAGAATAATTAAAACCTTTAAATATGATAATAAAATGTTATTAAGAGAGTTTATAAATATTTTAAGTGTGCAAATAATATTTAAATAAAAATTACGAATGAGTAAATAATATTTAATTGATATTAATTATCATTAAAAGGGTTTAATTAGTATTTAAATAAATTTAAAGGGTTTGATGTTATGAAATAAAAGTAAATTAATTTAAATGCGATAGATATGAACTACCAAACTTATGGGGGTGAAGTGTAAATTCGGAATGTACCATTTAATTATGTTGGAATCAGAAAGTACCATTCAAATCAGGATTTCTTCACCTGATAAGGACTATAAGCCGAATTCTTTTCCAAATTAACCGGTTCCCCTTAAGATAAACCCATATATTCGATGGTTGAGGCTGGAAGAAGTACGCAACAAGGAAAAAAAACACGACCGTGAGAGGGAGTAACGAGGGAGACGAAAGATATAAAAGAAATTGGCGTGATGGTTGATGTCGAAGGGTTTACCCAAGGGTTATCGTCCACTATAGGTTTTAATAGGTTTTAATGAGTGTTTGTATGTGGTTGAGTAA
Organism: Cichorium intybus; assembly: GCA_023525715.1. Classification (NCBI taxonomy): domain Eukaryota; kingdom Viridiplantae; phylum Streptophyta; class Magnoliopsida; order Asterales; family Asteraceae; genus Cichorium; species Cichorium intybus. The sequence continues at coordinate 1,827,232 of CM042013.1, forward strand.
AAAATCTAAGTGTCTCACCAGGATTTCTTGTCTGATGTATCAGGTAGCTAAATTATGGACATTAGCAGTTAGAAACACAATACATGTCAAGCGTATGGAGATATTATTGTTTGGCGTTTAGTTTGAACTTAACCGGTACTTATGCTTTTATGTTGATTGAAACATTCATTTTAGTTTTATTTCGAACATTTTATAAGTTATAAATGTTTTAAATTATCTGGGATTTTTTCGTTGTAAATACTTATTTAATGATTATTTAAAAGTATAAGACTATTTTTAAAAGTAGTATAGTTTAGACCGGAGAGTTTCTTTAGAACGAAGAGTTAGCTCTGACCGAAGTGTAGTCTGACAGTCACACCAAAGGAGGAGTCTTCGGTTGTACCATTTGTTGGTGTTGTCACATCGCCTGTCAGATTACATTGGGAATACAAGAGGGCACAATCTCAATTGTGTTAGAGCGGCATGGGAATTGGGAAGCATGGTATGGTCGCTTCTTAGACTATAAAGCGACTAGGTGCTCAGGTCTAGTTTGGACTTTCCCGCCGAAGACCTATTGTATTCGGCCATCCATGTTATACTTACATACATCTCATTATTCTTCACAATGTCATAAGTAAAAATATCCAATGCTCAAATTGTGACCATTATGAAGAAGATATTCGTGATTTCTCTCTTGTAAACATTGAAGTTTATCAATGAAAATTCTCTCGGTTCTCACAGTGGATGTAGCTTGACTCATTGTCAATGAAGCACTTTATATTTTTGCGTTTCTCAATTTATTATTCGTATTTCTCTTTAGTCTAGATAGTTGTGAAGGATGATCGTTTGTTTGAAGTACTTAGACGAGGTCGAACGATACTCCCAGCAGAAAAGTTGTGTATCGATCCCCAACACTTTCGAGTCGATTATTGTACTTTGATGTGTGTCTTAGATAGTGACACCAGATATACTTGCGCTTAACGATGGGTGGTTTAACTTGAGCGATTGGGGATGCTTTATAAGTTTAGTACTTTCATGCATCCACTTGGATTTCTTGCTTGTGACTTTTCTTGTGTTTATATTGCTTGATTGAGACATTCACATATTTTTTATTTTCTAAACATTGTGGTTTTAATTAATTTTTGAAAATATCAAGGGTCGTTGTAAATTATTATTATTTGACATGTTATAATTTATAAGCTAACATGTTCTTTTACCAATTTAACTCGTAGAAATAAAACACAACACAAAATTATCAACCGCTAAGCATGTTGAATTCAGTAGAGTTGGTAGGTCGTATCTAGGCCCTTAAAGGTTTTTACTAGCAACAATAAAAAGTTCTAAATAGTTTTTTCCTTAATTTTGCTCGTTCAATAAATTGATTTTAACAAATTTCCAAAATTTAACCTTACATCTTCAATGAAATGAAATCCAATGCATTTGTAAGAACGAATATGCAATCTAACTTTGGTTTCAATTGGGTAATTACGACGGTGTCGTTAGACGAATTACTAAAGACAGAGAGAAGAATATATATTTTATTATAAAACCACTAATTACCTATTTAAAATTCTATATATATTGTCAGTGATATAGTGATATACAGATGCCCTAACAATTCGAACACAATAGTACGTTATATCATTAGCCAATTTTGTAACTTCAGCCAATGATTAGTAACAACAATATACAAAATCTGATCCAAATGTTGCATGTTAAGAACTGTTAGTGTATTTATATAGTCTCGATTGTACTATTTATATATCAAGGGCTTTGCATGTGTTATTTGTATCTAGCCCAGCCCATAGTTATCTTATGTAATCTCTATATATTATTGTTGAATGAGATGAGATCAGTATGAGAAGCTGCCGGAAAAGAGAGGCCAGCAGCCATAGGGTTATCGAGTTAACAAGGAGGAATCGACATTTTAGGAGGGTATAGGGATGGAAAGCTTGATATCATGTATGTAGAATATTTTCCCATGAACCGATCTCATCTCATTCAACAATAATATATAGAGATTACATAAGATAACTATGGGTTAGGCTAGATACAAATAACACATTACAAAGCCCTTGATACATAAATAATACAATCGATACTATATAACTACATTAATACACTAACAAGAACACACTATGTTCAAATTGTTCAAAATCTAAAACTATTTCTTGTTTCTTTTCCATATCTGGATTGTAACACGCTTGAAGTTTCGTTTTCACGATTTTGATAGTCGAATTGAAGTGGCCGGACCACGATGCTTCTTGGATCACGAATTTTCGTGAATGATTTTTGTAGTTAGTTGTTGTATAAACAATCAACATGTCGTCGGGCTAATATTTGCTTGAGTCGGGTCAACAGCTTGTTTAAGCAACTTGTTTGACTTTTCCACGTGATTTTTCAATGCAGTGTTTTCATCTTGTTTAAACAGCTTACAATATCTTCTGCATTACGTCTTTTTCTCGCTATTTGACAATTTAACAAACGTCAAAGCTATCTTGGTTTTAGATTTTGAGTATGCTCAAGAATAGAAACTTCTTAATCGGTTGCGTGCGAGCCTTGGTGGACCGATGTTTTTGAGGATGTCAAATTTTTATCGGAAAATTGAAAAATGAAGTGAAGACTCGAAATTTCTGGAAATAAAAAATAGTTAAGAATATATTATTAGAGAAGGTTTTGAGCGATGCGGAGAAATCAATACCACCACACCGGTTTTTACTTAGCCTAGAACGTTGATGTGGCCATTTGTTTATAAACAACCATAGAAATCAATACCACCACACCGGTTTATATTTGGAATATATAAAGATTTTTTTTTTTCTTTTTAAATTCTGAAGGTCAGGTTAAGCAACCGGATACCACCGATTTTTGAACCGAATTTTCACAAACCGGATAAAAAATGGGTATTAATTCGTACCGACTCGAAATATCTAATCCTGTCCTAAAACGTCACTTTGTTCCATCAGCTCCGCTTTACACATAAGCATAAGTGCATAACCAGCTTTCTCTCAAACCAATGTCGTTTTGAAAAATATCCTATTTCATTATTGTACACCTCTAGCCTCTAGGACTCTAAGTAGGCTTTCCTAACAATTAATCTATTTGGGTGACCCGTTATTGTCGAGCCAAGTCCATAAAGAACAGGTGTCTGTATATGATATATCCACAGAAAGCCTGGCCCATCCAACTCTCAAAAAATTTTGGGTGTTCAAACTTCAAACATTCATAAACTAATCGGTAAACTAATACATTACTGTTAAACATTCGTAAACAAACTCGAAAGTGTCTCTCTTAACAACGCAACTGCTTGTGTTCATTGTTATAGGGATAACGAAGTCCCATTAGAGAGGGTTCGAGTATATAAGTTTCCATATTTCATCGACTGATTAAAAGAGTTCATTACAATTTAACGTCATATATAATAAGAGCATGTAAAATCAATCATGATAAAAATGAAAAAGAAAATTACATTAAGTTAGATATTGTAATTATTTTTTTTTCACTAACAGATCATGTATATATCAAGCTAGAAATAAAATTACATAGAGACGGTAGGCAAACGGGCAACAAGCTGTGCCGCTAGCACTTTCTGGATGGCAAAGCTAATTCGTTTAAACACAACATCTATAGATCTAGGGGACATTATGTTACTATGCATAACACATTGAACTCTGTTGAGGAGCTCCACAGCCGCATGTGCGAGAAAACCAAAAGTATCAATAACGAAAGGGATAAACTCATGTTGATTCTCAATACATGCTTTCTCGTGTTTATCCACTTTGTAATAAATTAAAAAAGAATTTTATATTAAAACCAAGAAGAAGAATGATACCTTTTATCTTGATTAAAAAGTTAATGAAGATCAAAAATGTTGATGTTATCTTGAAAACATGATATAATAACATAAAAGTTTTTAAGTTTGACAGAAATATTTGGTTTTATCGTTTTACGTATTTCTGGTTTGTTTGATAAAAATATTCGATTTTACCATTGTTACCCGCTATGACTGGCTTCAGGTTACAATAAAATGAAATTCGTAAACTTGCAATTCTTTTACGTTTTTACACTATGTATATTTTTCTATTATATGTATTTATTAAACAAAAAAATGTTTAATACACCCAAAATGCGTATTTATGCACGAACAATGTTTCATTAAACATCGTATTTACATTTTAAAAAAAATATTATTTTTGTGCATACGTTTTTTTGAATATAAACATGTATATAATAGTCCAAAGCATACTATGAACCAGAAAAAAACATATGTATATTTCTAAAACCATAAAAATACGTATTTATACTTTTAAAAAATATATCTATATATTTCTAAAAATGTAAAATACGCATTTATACTTTTAAAAACGTAGTGATACTTTTAAATATGTTTATATTTTTAAAAAACGTAACAATATGTTTGTATTTTGAAAACGTAAAAATCGATTCTCAGAATGTTCGATTTTCGCCGTTATATAAAAACGTAAATACATTTTTTTACGTTTTAAACCGTAAAAACCGGCAAAAAAAAAACATATACATATAAATAACATTTTTTAATAGCATAAATAGGATATATAATGAAACATTTTTTGTGTACAAATACGTATTTTCGTGTATTAAGCATTTTTTTTGTTTCATAAATGCGTATAAAATAAAAAAAATACTTATAATAAAAACGTAAAAGAATTGCATACTTAAATTTTTTTTTTTTTGCGAATTTCATTTCATGATAAACTGTGATAGCATGTAACAAGGGTAACCGAACACTTCTGCCAAATTCAAAAACTTTAATGAACCAGAAATACGTAAAAGGGTAACTGAACATTTATTTCAAACTTAATGACGTTTATGACATTATCTCTAAAACATCAACATGATGCTTTAGATAACATTTAGTAAATAAACTAGGTTGGATAGAATCGGAAAGGACACAATAGATAACATACGGTGTTTAAGCCAAAGAAACACCATAGACTTAATATAATCAGCCGTTTTGGTGGGGAAGAACATTTCATAATTCCGATTGGAGTCGTCTACTTATTTCATTTACCCAAGGTTGACCCAATCTCTGAGCCCAAGCCGAAAATCCCAATGTCAATATTTTCCGTCACTATACATCTCTTGTTGGTCTCAAAGGAAAGGTACCGGCCCATAAGAGGGCCCGACCCGCTCCAGCAATCCAACCAAAACAACGTACCCGATCCAGAATTAACTTTCTTTTTTAAAACAACCGATGGTTGAATGTTTAACTTGACCAGTTCCGATTTAATGTTTGCAATGTTCTTCCAAATGCCCGAATAGTTCTTTTTGTTATGTAATCATATTTCTGTCTCGTGCATTAAATGTTAAATTAATGATCTAATTTACTTTTTTTTAGAAGGGTAATTTAGTGGTTAGCCGTTAGTAACACCTACTTAGTAAATGCCTATGATAGGGATAGAACCCTGGACCTCCTGTCTAAGAGGGCAAAGCCTCTACCAAGTGGGCTAATCCCACATTGGCATCTAATTTATTAACAATGGTATAATCTATCTTATTATATACATAGTAAGTTATCTTTTATATATAATAATAATAATAATAATATATTTTATAGAATAAAATACAAAAATATATAAGAATGTTACTTGATAATAGAAAAAAGAATTCACAATTTTTTTCTACAATAGCGATAATTCTTAGGCGGGATTGAACCGTTGGCTGTTGGTCGCGGATATCTTATGGGGCCGCCGACATCGCCGGGTACACGACACCGGCACATGCAAGATGGTGGAAGATATGTTGAAGGTGGGTTCTTGAACACGTTGGTTTGCTGCAAGTTCAAGCCATCGTCGTCCAAGAAGTTATATCTAAAGAGATCGGAAAGTTGTAGAGAAACAGTTCATCAAAGATTACTTTGTTCCCTATTCAAGGTGTGGGAAATTTAATATTGGAAACGATTATGGATAAGTTGAATATTGTTTGTGCGTATTGTTGAGGATATGGAAAGAAACATTCCATATTTTCAAACAACTTATGATGCAAAGCTGCAAATTTTTTTTATTACACTACAGTTTTGCACATATGCGGTACGACTAGGGCTGTAAACGAACCGAACGTTCAACAAACCGTTCGTGAGTTGTTCAGCAGGAAGTTTGTTTATGTTCGTTTATTTAATTAGTGAACGAACATGAACACAAATTCTCGTTCGTTTAGTTAAACGAATGAATGTGAACAAGGGTCTCGTTCGCTCAATTATGTTCGTGAACGCTCGATTATGTTGTTCTTTTATGTTTGCTCATTTAAGTTCCTTTCATGTTCATATATATATATATATATATATATATATATATATATATATATATATATATATATATATATATATATATATATATATATATATATATATATATATATATATATATATATAATTGTGTTTGATTACATTACAATATTATATGTTCGTATACGTTCATATATGTTCCTCAATTGTGTTTGTATATATATTGTTCGTTTAACATGTTCACCAACATAAACAAATGAACATAAATAAGCTAATTTGTTAAACGAACGAACATGAACAAGCCCTCGTTTGTCTTCGTTTTGTTCGTTTACAGCCCTAGGTACGACAATTGGGGGCAGAAGCACCCCCGATTCGTTGGATGAATACTTGAATATGTTAGAATGAACTTCGTGTGAAAGCCTCTAGAACTTCTGCTATGGTGTTAATCATTCGTATGGTGCTGAATTTATGCGCAAACCAACATCCAATGGTATTCAACTTTTTTTATGTTGCACACGAATCCAGACATGGATTTCTTGGTATGCTGGGTAACATTGATTGTACATATTGGGATTCGAGGATTTGTCCAACGGCTTTGTGGGGTCGGTACATGAGAATTGATCACAGGTACTCGACATTGATACTTGAAGCAGTAGTGTCACAAGATTTGTGGATATGACATTCATATTCTAGTGTCACCGGTGGCAGCAACGATCTAAATGTTATCTACCAATTACCACTATTCAATGATATAGTTCTTGGAAAATCACCAAAATGTTATTTGTTTTGAACGAGGAAGAATATAAGCATGGGTACTATCTTGCAGATGAGATATACCGAAACTAGGCCACTTTTGTAAAATAATTTTGACATCCAGTAACCCAAAAAAATGTTTCAAGGCATCCCAATAAGCAAAAAGAAAGGATGTAGAACGAACGTTTGGCATATTAAAATAAAGATGGGTCATTGTCAAACAACCTGCACGGTCCACCGATATTTGATCGATCTAAACATATCATATGTACTTGCCTAATATTACACAACATGATCATACAAGATGAATGTGCTGTTATATCTCCGGTACATGATATCGATCTCTCTACCGAGTAGAAATTAATGATGATATAATTCTAGAATTGCACGACGGATGAATTTACCAACGATTTCTCTCAGATATTGTTGATCACATAAAGCATACCCAAATACCATCTTTGGATCAATAGTTAATAGTTTATTTAAATTATTGTATTTAGGTTTTTTTTTCCCGTATGTAGGTTTTAATTCCCGTATTTAGGATTTAAGTTATCGTTTTTAGGATTTTTATTTTATTTTGTAATGGTGCGTTTTTTAATTAAATATACTTTAACTTTTTTTTATTTATTACATTTTAAATTAACTGTTATTTTTATTTAATTCACTTTAACTGATGTGCTATTGAGGGTTAAGAAGGTTGGGAAAGATGAGTTATCATTGATGTGAGTTGATGAAAGATGGATGTGAGAGGACAAAGAAAAATTGATGTGACATGAGAGTTGAGAGAGATGAACTCCTTTACTTTTATGAAGAAAACGATTGATGGATCAGTAAACATATTTAGGCATGCTAAAAAATGATATATGGATTTGATTATTCAATGTCTTGTTTGAATTCTCATTTTGAAATTGAAAGACAAATTACATGTAAAAATGTATTTAGGATAATAAACATTTATTATATTGAATTTTGAACTATAAATTGTCGTAGAGTAGGTTACTTTTAAACAAAATATTGCTTCTAACTATTACAAGTTACTTATAATACAATCATTATGTTAAAATAAGGATGAGGCCGGTGTCCATCTTCCTCAGCTTATTTGCCACATGGACGTCATATCAATTTTTCTTTTCTTTATACTTTCATCTTTTTCAACCCACCACACAAAGAAACATATCTTTCATAACTCAAACTCAATGTACAGGTACTGAAGCATAATGTACAATCTGAGAAAGTGAGTTGGGAGGGTTCATTAACCTATATTCTATCTATCATTTGCCATCGTTCGTGCGTCCGGGCGGCAGTACCGTTGGTATCGGTCCGATCTTGCGCGATCTATCATCCACTCCATCCATCCTAATAAGAACGATCTTGCATATACTTCTATATATTCAGTTTGATTATGCACCTTTACACCTATGTTGGAAACTCACGAGCAGAAAAGCTTAAACAATGCAGGAATTCTTCTAAAGAGTAGCAAAGTACATTACAAGAAGATGCCAATAATCAAAAATAAGAAATCTTAGTGTAGGAACCTGCAATATCAACCAAGCCAATATTGCTGCTACGAGAACAACCACTCGTACTTGGGACAAAATCAACAACAAAATGCATGACAAGCATAACACAACTCTACACGTTAATGCCTTGGCTACGTGATGGAAGGGACAAAAACCAACATTTGGCATATCCCGATTTAAAGGACACAAAACTTACGCGATAAGGGATGCAGTTGGCCCAAAAAAAACATCACACTAGTTAACAATAAATAAAAGACTTCTAACTAAGAATATAATATAATAACTTCATGAATATTACTCCTTTAGTACCATTTCTCCTTTTTTGCATTCACTTTTAATCCTTATGACATTTTATCCCGATATATTTGTAACTGCCTAGCTTAATTTTCCAATACAATCTAAGACACACACACAAACACGAAGGTCTTTTACATTGTCTACGTTAAAAGCAATTGGTAATACCCTCTACTAGGGATCACCCCTTAAAGTTGTTCCGATACGACTAAGCCTTAAGAGAAGAGGGACAGTTTGGCATTCTCATACTACTCTTTACTGCTTATCATACTAAACCGACTCATTTCGGTAACAATTTATAATAGTTTATCATGACACATTGCAAAGAATGAAAATCATAAAACGCATCACATTACAGTACAACACCATCTAACAATTAAAAAGATCCAAAAGACTAGAACAAACATCTAGTTATGACTAACATGCCACTTACACAATTTGAATTATGGGCACTAAGCAGCTTCATCACTAGAGCTCATTTCATTAACTCCCGACTTGAATAAATAATCAGTTCGAGTAAATACATCATTCACCAAGTTGGCTGTACCAGAACGACTAGAAAATAGGCACTCTTCTGACAATTCGTAATTCTAATATAACTTATTGAAGCATATATCCACCCCAAGCTCTATAAAGGCCTTATTTAATTGAAGAGTGCCCTATAAATACGAGGGGAATCCACAACCTTCTCAAAATAACAAGGCAACACGCGTTGTAGAATTGTATTTTACATGCAAATTGATTAACAAACATATACATTAGATGTTGTGACGTATGAATTAGACATCTATATATGTGTCTGCTTCTTTTTGAGTTTTAGTTGACATATACCTTGGACTGAGCTACAAACTAATCAGTATGCACAACGGAATCATTCGATATTCATTTTTCACTATTGTAAATTTGCACGTTAGTACTCGGTAAATGGATATTTCTAGCTTGATTAGTTTATTACATGCAATTGTATGCTATTTGATTATTTTGGCGTGCTTTTTTATTTATCAAAGACACTTGAACTTTCAAATCCCTCATAAATTGTTTCAAGCAACGTAAAGTAATTGCAATTATTAATCTTAAAACTTTATTGTGGTCATTTTTAGGTACTTAGTTTTAGGTTTATGGTTCCTTGATTTTGTGCAAGTTGGTCTATAATAATCATGAATGAATGAATCTCTCTTATGCGAAAATTCATTTGTCAAAAAATACTTTACATTTTTCGACAATGACAGTTATGGAAAAAGTGTTTGGGGATTTGCATCGAATGCAAAAACATTATTGTAAGTATAAATTCATATTCATTTTTGGTTCTTTGGTAATGGCATGCTATAAAGCCTTTTTGTTATTAGCTATACAAGTACAATTATCCTCCCGATAACTCCCGATAGGCATGGTATTAAACCAGTAGGCAGTCAAGTTGTCACTTTCATTACTTTCCTCTACCTCAAAACAAATGCATATGACTTTATCATTTATGGCCTTTTTGTTATTAGCTATACAAGTACAGTTTTATCCTCCCGATAGGCATGGTGTTGAACCAGTAGGCAGTCAACTTGTCACCTTCATCACTTTCATCTGCTTCAAAACAAATGCAATTAACTTTCATCATTTATGGCACTATACTTTAAAAATCTATCAAATTATAGAAATGATGATTATATTACATTAGGATAACATCTTTATATCTGGCCATATTTTTTAAATTATAACGTAGTATTACAAAAAAGGAAAACTAGGATGCTATAATAAAAAAATCAATGGGAGTACATTGCTATGTCTCGCATTTAACCCGACGAAAAGTTGCATCTCTAATTTTGAAAACAAATTAAGATGCATCTCTAATTTTGAAAACAAATTAAGATGCATCTCTTATCTTGATTTTATATTTAGTTATTGTATAGAAAAAATAATAAGTTTTTGATCATCTTTAGTCATATATACATACTTCACTTATGATGAGAATTTAATGATCTGTTTTTGGCGCTTTAAATCCATAGCTCAAATGGAAAATGTAGTGACAGATGACCTCTAATTTACACGGTGAATAAGTAAAGGATGGGCATTTCGGGCATTTGTTAACCAATATGCATCTATTCCATGATTTGTTGTCATCAATACAGACATTCTTAAGAAATTCTTCTATCAAGTGGTAAATGAAACGTATGATGCTAGACATTAGGTATAATGGTGATTTCATATGCTTGAAGTGGTTCTGGACATGGATACTGGTGTGTTTTAATTATAATAACTTTTTACTCAACTACTAATTTCATCATTTCTCCAAGTTGCTTGATGAATATACTAAATTTGATTGAATTTTACTTTTAGATGTATGGCAATGGGCGGAACTTACCAGATTTGGTGATTTTCCTTAGTCAATGAGATTTTGCAACTGCTTCAACCTTTGAGAACTAACGAGATTTTGTTGTTGCTTCAGACAACGGGATTTTCAAAAAAAAAATTAATTGTATTTATTACAACTTTAAATAAGAATATATTTTGTTATATGAGATATTATATAAATACATTTAGTCATTTTATTTAGGTTTGCTGCAAAATGCCTGACACATTTGTTTCCTTTTAAGCAAAAGTAGGCTCTCAATAATATTAATTTTTATTTTTATTATTTTTATGGTTACTCGTTAACCATATTTAATTATTTGTTAAAACATTATTACATATGAAAAAATGTTCATTGCATCAAATCGATTGGCATTAGATTCTAGCATCCCACATCGATAGGCATCAAATTCTACCATAAAACTTATTTGAATAGGAAGGGCATATAATCTCTTATAAATAGCCAAGGGATTGAAAAGTTGTAATCATCAAATTCTAGCATAAAACCGATTTGAATTAGGGTGTTCAAACTATCCGAAAACTGAACATGCTTAGAACCGCTTTTTTATTTTTTTCGGTTTTGTTAACCGAAATCCGAAATATCGTTCCGATTTTTAAGTTAGCTATGTTTAATGTTTATCATGTTATCTTGTTTATAGCTTATTTATGTATGTCTTGTTAACTCAAAAGTTAGTTAGAAACATCCTGTATTAAGGAAACGTATAGGGCACATTTGTAGGTATTGAAAAATTCAATCAATAAACAAAAGATACTTCCATATCAAATTCTTCACTATGGAGCATCGGAATAAATCAGCTACCGCCCAGGTCACCGGCAATACCACATCTGTGGCTGAAAAACTTACTCCGGCGGCCAAGATAAACCTCTTAATTTTCAATTGCATCCTATTATCGGTTGGAAACTGCGGCGGCCCATTAATCATGCGCCTGTACTTTCTCCACGGTGGCCACCGCATCTGGCTGATCGGATTCATCCAGACAGTCGGGTGGCCGTTAATTTTTATCATCCTCGTTCTTCTCTACTTCCAGCGACGTGTTGCGGGAATAAACAACGGTAACAACCACCCAACAACGTTCATTTACATGCGTCGGAGATTGTTCATGGCGGTAGCTTTAATCGGTGTTCTCACCGGTCTTGATGACTATCTCTACTCCTACGGCGTCGCCCACCTCCCTATCTCCACATACGCTCTTATCAACGCCTCCAGACTCGTTTTCATGGCCTTTTTCGCTTTTATTCTCGTGAAACAGAAGTTCACACCGTATTCAATTAACGCGGTGGTGCTTCTCACTGTCGGGTCGGCTCTGCTGGCGTTTCATGCTAGTGGCGACCGTCCAGAAGGGGAGAGGACAGCTGAGTATATAATGGGGTTTTTGATGACGGTGGCGGCAGCGGCATTGTATGGGTTGGTGTCGCCGTTGGTGGAGCTAACGTACAAAAAGGCAAAGCAGGAGATCACGTATACACTGGTGTTGGAGGTTCAAACTGTGATGTGTCTCTTTGCTACTGTGTTTTGCATGTTGGGAATGATCTTCAACAATGATTTCAAGGTACAAGCCATTTAAACTGTCGTTGTTTCTGTTGTAATTTGTGAAATGTACATCTAATATAACTCTTAACAAAACAATTAAATGAACCACAACAATTGAACACGACTACATCAACATTTTTTTTAAAATTTTTTTTTTTGCTAAATAGAACCAAACTTTTTGTAAAATTTATTTAAACGAAAAAAAGTTTACGTAAAATGACGTGCGAGTAATATTAGAATACTTTAACAATTACATAAAATGTTATATGAGGGTACATTGTTTAAAATTTGTATTTGCTTTTAAATCTTCAAAAGGTATTTTATCTAAATTGAGAATAAATCTAAGAGTCTAAGAGAATACATTATTTCATGTGACACGTAATAATAAACTAGAAATATTTAATTTAGTTTACGCTTAACTTTCTGCTTTGCTTTACAGGTGATTTCGAAGGAGGCAGAAGATTTTGGACTAGGAAAAATGAATTATTACGTGATTTTGAGTGTGAGCATTATTTTATGGCAGTGTTTCTTCTTGGGAGCCATAGGCGTCATACATTACGGGTCATCGTTGTTATTAGGGGTCATTGCTACGGTCCAAATTCCGGTGATGGAGATATTGGCCGTGATTTTCTACAAAGAAAAGTTTGGAAGCGAAAAAGGCGTTGCTCTTGTTTTATCTCTTTGGGGATTCCTTTCTTTTCTCTATGGCGAGTATAAACACATGAAAAAGATTGAGAACAATTCACAATCTACATCCGAAGTAGTGTAGTCTCCTTGGTAATTTTGCGCATAATTTCAATCTCTAGCTAGTTGTATTTCTGAGATGTATTAATGATTAATGGGGTTCTAATAAGTTGTCCTTAAATTGTATATTAAAGATAAAAAGGTTAGATCAAATTGTATTACATTGCTCAGTGAACTTAGAAGCTACTTTTATGTAGTATTCACATAAAGAATACCGAAAGCAGCAATCATGGTTTCTATCCGTTCTCCACTAGAAATAAACCACCTCACTTCTTTGAAAATTTCCCCTATGCTTTCTAGCTTATTTGTTTTAAATCAATCATGATATGTTTCTTTCATCTCGATTTGTTTTAAATCAATCATGATCTGTTTCTTTCATCTGGATTTTTTTCCCTTTTTATGTGCTATAAAGTTTACTCTACAAATTAAGATAAGTGTTAAATGGTGGCAGTAGATGATGATGGTAATAGTGTCACTAATAAGAAAAAGCGAATGAGAGAGGTCGGGTTTTTTTTTGGAAACGGCAAATATATTAAAGCACCCCAACTTAGCAAGGAACTAAGAAGGGGCAAGAAAAGCAGAAGTTTTACAAAGACAAAGAAAAAAGGGAAATTCCCCACTCAACCCAATTACAACAAAAATTACTCCTATGTTTTACCCAATTGAAAGAAGTAAAAATGATATCTCCTGCAATTGCCGTATAATGTTTACGCAAGTTCTTAAAAACCACATCGTTCCGCGCCTTCCAAATACTCCAAAGCATGCATTGGATTATAGATACCAACACTTTCCTTTTCTTCGGGCAATTTCCCCATCTCGCGCCAAATGAGAGGTCGGGTTGAATGGGGAAAAACACATGTATAAAAAAACTACTATATAAAATTGCGAGTTGATCGGGTAAGATTATAAATTTATAATTATATCAAAATGATTGTGCTTTATGCATTGCTGTTTGTATATAAAGCTAATCTGATAAGTCAAAAAAATAAAAAGAGTTAAAAGTAATATTTCAATGAATAAAACGGAGAGGTAAATGCGTTGTGCACCATCTTTATAAAGCAACTTCCATTATATATTGGTGTGATATTTTATAGGATTAAAGACAATAGTATTTGTACTTTTATTTATCAGCTATTACCACAATAACGAAAAATTAAAGTTATGTATCTGACCACAATTTTTTTTTCAATCACAAAATATTACCAACTTTACGAAAAAAATGTGGTTAACAACATAAGAATGGGTTGGAAGTTACTTGGTATGGAACCAACACAACTCGAAAAGCAAAACAAACCGAAATCGATTTCGGGTCAAACCATATTGGAATTCAGTTCTTGTTTAGGTCTAAGACAAAACCGAATTTTGAATTTGGTTTTCGGTCTCGTGAAGTTCAGATTAAACCGAATCGAATTAGCGAATATGACTAAAAGATTAATTAAAAATATTTTATATTTTACATTTTATATAGTAAATATTAAATACTAAAAGATATAAAAAATCTTCGGTATCCAATGTCTCAAACAAACTTCGAATTTGGTTTTCCGTTTGGTCTATATTCATTTGAATTCGATTTGTTTCATTTGTTGTTTGGACCAATAAATTTAAAACCGACAAAATCAAAAACCAAACCGATTTCCACCAAAGAAACTGATCTCACAACATATTCATGAAGTTTGTTTAATTTGTAAAAGGGCTAATAACATAAAAACCACTACAGTTTGGTCAAAATCCGGTTTAAGCACTATATTTTTTTTTCTAAAAAAACCACTCATACTTTCAAAAAAATTCGTAAAAACCACTCATATTTTCAAAAAGATACATTGCGACCACTATAACAAATTAAAGTCATGATTGTATGTTGCCAAATCGAAACGATTTTTACCCCCGTCACATTCAAAATTTAGTGAATTTACTTGAACACTCTATGCATTCACAACGTGGCTCAATAGTTGTCGTTACGAAAACTAAAATTATATGTAAACAACATTATGTATCATTTTCACTGCAACGAAATTCCAATATTTGTTAAAAATGTCGATATGAAACTTTTCACATAACATTTCGATGAAAAAAATCGTTAAAAGTTATAAAATAAAATGAACAGTGGTCAATATGAATTTTTTTGAAAGTATGAGTGGTTTTTATGGAACAAAAAAAAATATAGTGGTTAAACCAGAAATTTTTTCAAATTACGGTGGTTTTTATGTTATTAACCCTTTGTAAAAATACTTTAGGTCAAATAGTCTGTCAAGTTATACCAAAGGGCTTCTAGTCTCAGCGGTACCAGGTGTTGTCCTCCCTCTTTGAGGTTGAGAGTTCAAGCCTCGTTAGAGACATATGTGGAATGTAAGATGTAATTATAGAAAATTAAAATCGGAAAAATAATTAGAATTTTTTTAGAAAAAATTCTAATAATTTTCTCTACTTATTCTATATAAAAAATAAAAAATAAATAGAAAAATCTGGAAAAATCAAAAAATATTCCATTGGAATGTTCCATACTCTAATAAAATATTACACATATAATGTAATATTCTATTAGAATATGAAAAAAAACGTTATTTTTTAATTTTTAATAAATAAAATGACGAAAATAATAAATAAATATATTTTTTCAGTTTTTTTTATTTTGCATTTTTTAATTTGTTTTTTGTTTACACCAATGAATGGTTAGGCTTGACTCTCTCTGTTTCACAAAATCTCAACGTCTCATATAAATCAAACCCAATATATATATATATATATATATATATATATATATATATATATATATATATATATATATATATATATATATATATATATATATATATATATATATATATATATATATATATATAATAGTTAGGTTCTTGTGAGATCCAAAATATTCATGAGATCTTGAGAACTCGTAGACTATAATTTCTTTTTCAAAATTGTGACTTAATGCATTAAGTTGTTTATATATAAAACATTTCGTCAAAAAAATCTTTAAAAAAAGTTGATTTTTTTAAGATGCACATATGCACATTTGCACAAAAATGCACATATGCACATTTTTTCAAATTTTTTTAAAAAGTGTCTTAAATATAAACGACTTAGTGCATTAGGTCACTTTTTTTTGAAAAATAAAAATTAGTTTAAGAGATCTCAAGATCTCACGAATATTTTGGATCTCACAAGATTCTGACCTTGCTTTGGTTTCCTAGGATAGTGATATGTGGCCGAAATTATCGTGTTAAGAGGATTTTACAAGTTTTGTCATGGTATGGTACAAATTATCACCAAACACCTTGCTTAGAATTATTATCAAATTGTGAATTTCATTATTAGTATTTTGAACTGTCATATTGTTTTAAAAAGCATGGTACTAAATGAACAAAGTTTTTTTTTTTTTTTTGCTTAATTAAGGGGCCGTTTGGATGTGCTTATAAAACTGCTTATTGACTTATTGGTTTTTTGGAAAAGCCATAAGTCAATAAGTAAGGGCCTCCTTACTTATTAAAAACTGCTTATAAGTCATAAGAAAGGGGAAATAAGCAGTTTTTAATAAGTAAGGAGGCCCTTACTTATTGACTTATGGCTTTTCAAAAAGACCAATAAGTCAATAAGGAGTTTTATAAGCACATCCAAACGGGCCCTAATTAACCACTAACACAAACACTCTAAATATGTCCTTAGTATGGAGTTATCTTGTCACGTTGCACTTAATTATAATGTTTGTCATGTCATTTTCCACCAATAAAGTTTTGCCATGTGAAGACTGGTTGATGCTTAAAAATGATAATATTGTTACAAATCTATAATCAATTTCATAGAACATCTAAAGTACACTTGAAACTCAGATTTAATTTCAATCAAACATTGCATATGTCGTATTCAAACACTGAAGTTCTTTTAACAATACAAAGTACAATCAAACATGAGACTGGACAATTAAAGACATGAGCAAAATATAACTTTAGAATTATCACGGATCATGAAAAACGATCTTCAACGGTTCATCCACTTCCTACTCCTTAATTTTAAAGTGATGAGAAAAATTAAGTGAACATCTTATATGTTGAAAAGGTGTCCCCGAAAAGTTGAAAGTGCAAATTTGATTGTGGTCAAATGTGTAAATTAGGAATAGAATTTAAGGAATATTAACATAAATGATCATTAGGAATTAAGGAGTTAAATCAAAATGATCAAGTTTTTTTTTATGATTTGTAGAATTTGAATTCTTTGTTATGAATGGGTCATCCCGTACTTGAATGAGTCATTTTGGACTCGTGAAAGAATATAATGTGAAAATTTTCATTTGTAATTTTTTTTTTTTTAAAAGACGCTCTTTACTCATGTTCAAAATGATCATTTTGAAGTGTTTAATAAAATCATTTTTCAATCAAATGTCACATTTAAAGTTAGTGTATCGTATCTACTTATTATTTGCTATATTTCTTTAATTTCTTGTTAGATTTTAGTAAACAAATTAAATATTTTCTTGAAATTCTAGAATTATTTTAGACTTCTCTTAAAATTCCAGAATAAAATTTTTTTCTGTCCCAAACCAGGAATGGTCCGAATATGAGTTCAACATATACCTTTTGTCACAAAAAATACTTTTAATTTGACAGAAAGTAGCCCTCGCAATGAGAGTCTAATAAGTTGAGGTGCATGATTCAAACGTTAGCATGTCCAAATTATCGCTAGTGTTCCACGATTGACATCCCACGTGGACATTTAGACGAGTTGACATGAGTCGCTCAAATGTTGTGGTTTACTATTTAAAAAAAACTATTTTTTTGGTTAGTTTCTTTAACATTAATTTCAAATGTCATGTTGTCGCAAAAGTTGACCGCAAGATATACTACAAAGGGAGCTAATCCGTACACAACGGTTTTTTGTCATACACAAAAATATCATGTTTTTATGCATATTGTACAACCCATGTAAAACATAAATTGTTGTGTACGGCAAAAAACTGTTGTGTACGGATCAGCTCCCTACTACAAATTCACCATTTCCCACTCATACATGTATTCTTATGTAGATTAAGAAAACAATTGTTCGTACAAATAATTTGTCATTCAGTACTATTAAATAGTTATACATCTGTAAAGAGGATATATATATATATATATATATATATATATATATATATATATATATATATATATATATATATATATATATATATATATATATGTGTGTGTGTGTGTGTGTGTTTTGAAGTGAAAAAAAGATTTAGTGTGTGAATGTGAGAAGCATTATTAGCCTTTGATGAGTTTTAATCTAATGGTAAATTTGGATTCCATAACCAAAAGTTAATTAAAACGGAAAATGAGTCTTATAATATTATATTATACTATATAATTAAAATCCGTCTCTTTTTGTGGTTTGTGTGTCATTAATTGTTCAATTTTGATTTTTGTTTTTTAAACCAATTTCAATTAATCTTCAATCATCTCCTTCACTTGAATTTGAGAGTTAATCACCATGAATTAAAGAAATTAATCTTCAATATGATCTTATGTTCATCATGATCTCATATTCAACATCAACTCGTGTTCTATCATCATTTTAGTTTCTAGTACTACTTCAACAGAGATTTGGAACGATCCATCTGGCAAACAATTATGTATGCTATATGGTTAGAAAGATCTTCTAGTTTAGTTTCCATATCCAAAAGCATTGAGTTATTTCGAGATTTTTCAAAGAAGCTATGCACGTTTTTTCTATAGGGTGTGCAATGGACATATTACTCTGTTTATGGTCCAACTTCAACAAGAGAACTAGAATGATCCAAATGGCTAAAAATTATGTAAAACAAATGGTTGGAAATCTCAAAGATTCTAGTTTCCGGTGCAACGAATGTTGAGTCATTCGAAGATTTATATAAGAAGTTATGAGGGATGAGCATGGTCTGTGGACTGTACTGAAATCGAATTTGATCTGATCATGGACTGAAAACCGAAAGGATTAGGGGTGTTTGGTCCCGGTTCGATTTTGGTTTTGGTTCGGTTCTTATGGTCCAAACCGGATTAGGACCGATGTTGATGTTGCTGCTTTGGAATTTGGAATAAGTATGGTCTGCACGGACTGAATCGGGTCGAAACTGAACCAGGACCGAAACTGAAAATCAACACTACCAATGACAGAAAATTGAACCATATTATGTAATTCGGTTCGGTTCGGTTCGATTTTTGGTTTTCGGTTTTTCTGGTCCATATACTCACCCTTAGAAGTGATACCCGTTCTTTTACATGATGTCCAATGTAAATTAGGAAAAATTTCATGAATTTTTATACCTCAAATGAATTTATGAGAATTTGTATGAATTTTTATAATCCGAACGAAATTAGGAGAACATGTAAATACCCATTTTTGTTATTAATATGTACGAATTATATTTGGTATAAATTTTGTTATGAACTTGTATGTACAATATATATTTGCTATGAATTTGTATGAACTTTTTTGTTATAAATTTATATTTGTTATAAATTTTTTTGTTATGAAGTTAGTTTGTAAATAAAAATTTTTTGTTATGATTTTTTTTTTAAATCTGAATTTTATATTTTGACATAAATTAAACATTTATCCTATATTTTGAATCTGATTGGTTAGGTATCCGGCAGGAATCGGTTCCAAAAATGTGATAATCAAAACCGAAACCGGTCTCAATCGGTTTCAAGATTTAGGAATCGGAGCCAATCACATCATTTTTGGTTTCGGAAATGCTAATTCCTAACAGGTTTCAGTTCCAAAGACGGATATGCGGTCTCGATGCTCACCACTAACGAGGGCTCTCCCAACTCATGTGTTTAGAGATATATTGTTATCTCAAACTATAGTGATTTCAAGCTTATATGACTCTTCATATGTCTTAAATCAATGACATCTCCCGACGACTTTTTGTATTCATTCATATTGTCATTTATTAATGACTTTTTGTATTTCTCGTATTTAGATACATTGGAATTAAAGTGTTTGAGGTGAGTGGTAAAACAAAAGACCAATAACCTTCATTATTAGAAAAAAAAAGTTACATGTTTATTTTTTTCATATTATTTGTTATTTGTTAAATTATGATATCAAAAATCACACACACACACATATATATATATATATATATATATATATATATATATATATATATATATATATATATATATATATATATATATATATATATATATATATATATATATATATATATATATATATATATATATATATATATATATATATATATATATATATATATATATAAGGCCCTCCAAACTCAAGCAGTTACAAATATATTGTTATCTCAAAGCATAGTTATTTGAAACATAAATTATCATTCATATTCAATAAATTAATGATATTTACGAATGAGTTTTTGTATTTCTCTATATTAAGATAATGACAATTACTAATGTCTTTTTGTATTCTTCTCATTCATATATTTTGTAGTAATTATAGTAGTATTTTCTCAGAAAAAAACATTATTGTCTTTGTAGATGTTTGTGATTCAAAAATGAAGAATTGAGAAAACATGTATTTTTACATTAATGTTTGTTGCAATGTTAGATTTTTCTTGGAATAAAAGTGTTTGAGATGAGTGGTGAAACTAAAAGACTAAAAACCTCCATTATTATAAACAAAATTGCGAATTAAGATGGAAAATGAGATGTAGAAAAGTAATACTATAAATAAAAACTATGTCTTTAAGAAAACATGTTTCTGTAAAAGAAATGGGGATAATTTGTAAAAAGGTTTGGAAAAAAAATTATAATAATAATTTTGTAAATGGAAATAATTGAGGGGAATACATGTTGGGTGGGCCGGATCTGATTTGGGGTGGATTTATGATACGTATGCTTTAAAAAAAAAAAAAAGATAGTGCAGCTCAGGTCTAATATGGACACGGCTTACCAATCATCATGGCAGGTTGATGATTATAAGGGTCATATAATATGACTTTTTGATCTAATCACATTGTGTTTCTTAATATAATCGAGTCATTTTAGTAGGAAAAGATAATGGACTCTAAATTATTTATTTCCGTAAAATATAGATTTTCAGGGAATCTAACAACATCCATTTGATAAACAACATGTTACACGATGAAATCTCACATCAACTCCATAATACACGAACTAAACATGTCCAAACTTTTTTCGTTGAAGAGAGAAGAACGACGACGGGTTAAAGGGCTCACAGGGCAAAACATATTCACATACTTGAAGGTAAATTCTTTACAACTTTTTACCTACTGTTACTGATCTTATTGTTCGATTTTCCTATAGAAAGTTTTCCATTTTCATTAAACCAACCAAACAAAATCATAAATCATTAAAACGTAATAACTGATTCCATTCCTCGCTTATCCAATTACCATGTTCTTTCATGCATTCGCCATTCCATCTCATTCATTTGTCATTTATTCTACCAAACAACTGCATAAATTGATAGAAATTTTATTTTGCTGCTTAAATTGGTAAAACTTATAATCTCGCTAACTTATTATATAATCTGGTACAAACATGTAAACTGACTGCTTCCATACTTCACCAACAAAAAACCTCTATAAAATCCTCCAAAGTATTTATTTATTTATTCAAAACACGAAGTCAAAAGGTACAAAGATACTAGAGTCTTGCGTACATAAACTTACAAATTTGAACCACCATTAATGAAAACTACGCATGACACCATGTAAGTAGCCAGCGGTCATTATAAGTGACACAATCGACACAACGCCAGCTGGAAAAACTTTGCCTGATTTCTTAAACCGCATACCCATCACTCCTAAAAGAGCAGCAGATAAACCAAGCCCAATACACGATGCAAACACAGGATTCACCGGCAACTGTGTGTAAACATAGAACAGTAATGCCGCCGATATACCGCCGGATAATAAAGATTTCAGGCTGCCACTCTTTAAATAACCCATCAAACCACCCAACCCAACTAAACCGGCATACCCCAGTGTTAGTTTTTGAGACATTGACATGCCCGTCTTTTTTGGTTCTTCCTGGCTGTCTTCCGATGCTCCTCCACCGTCTCCACCGCCGCCGCCGCCGCTTCCACCTCCCCAATTGTTATCGTTTCCTTCACTGCCGCCACCACCGCCACTATTGTCGGGTTGGACTTGAGTTGGTTCTACAAAATCAACAGAAAGGGCGGTTGGCGGTTTTTCAGGGACCACACTGCGGCTTATGAATCCGGAAAACCGGTTTGTAGAGTGGTGTTTGATGTTAATTGGGCGGTATAGAAAGAGACGATGTGTGGTTTTTAATGGGAAGACACGGGGACTGTTAGTTGAAGCTGTGGGACTGATTTTATATGAAGAGTGACGATAATGCCCTTTGATGGAAGCTACGGAACGATATTGGGGAAGTGAAATGGAAGGATGGGACGTTGCTAAAAGCTCTCCTGTGCTGGCCATAATGATGAATGAAGCCTTGAGAACAAGAAAGAGTAGGAAAAAAAAATTGAAGATAAGCAAATGATGAAGTTCACATATTATTGTTTATTGAGTTCACAACAAACTACACTGATAGATTCTTGCTAAATGAGCTTAAGAAGATCAATTCTAGTCATCTAATGGATCTATATCTAAATCTCGAGTACACATGCTTGAACCAGCATAAGAAAGGTAACATTATAACTTTGTGTATCAAAATGGATCACTTTTTCAACACTTATCTGATAGAATATTCTCTCTGTTTCGTTGTCTTAAACAAGAATCACCATCATAAGTTCATTTCTACAGCCAAACTGAGTGGATTTTCAAGAGCAAAAGTTTAAAACTAATTAAACGTGAATCGAGCATTGTCTGGTGTTAATTTCCCCAACAAAATCAGTATAAATTTTACTCTTTAAGAGAACGATATTCCAAGCCTAGCTCAGTTGAACTTTACGATCCGATAGTTAAATCGTTCAATAGATTCATGATTAAGTTGAAAAATCAAATGTTCAGGTCAACGAAAACCCCTGCCAGAATGCTACTTCAATAACAGGCAACAGTTTTTCGTCAAAACAACTACGAAAATCCTGGAATAGGTCTTACTGTCCGGAAAAAAACGAGTACTGACTTCTACAATTCAATACCTTAATCATCCATTAGATTCATGATACTTTCAAAAACACGAAGCAGAAATGAACATTCTACAAAGACTCGATTTTAAACTGAGAAAGATCAAATGCTAAAGGATTACCTTGATTAGATGCTGAAAAACCCTAGTTTCCTTCTCTCAAGCGACCGGTCGAAGCTGTATTAAGCGTCAAAACAACTAGAAGACTCTTTGCTAGTTCGCTCTACCATCCAAATTATCGAAAGAAGCTAATGGGCCCAGAACTTCAAGTTGCCTCAACATTAGCATGATCCAATAGCTCTTTGAAGGCCCAAGCTGGATTGTGCATTGGTCTTCAGTTTGAACAAAACTGAAACCCAATTACCCTTTCGGTTTTCGTTTTGGGGTATCTTATTAAAAATTTTAGAGTAAACTGCAAATTTGGTCCCTGTGATTTGCACAAAAGTGTGACTGATGTTCAAAAAGTTTTCAACTTGTATTAGTGGTCCAAAATTAAAAACTTTTTGTGGTTATTGTCCCTATCAAACTTTAAAGTCTGTTTTACCCTTTTGATTTCTTTTCTATATATTTTTTTATATTTCTTTGATTTATTTTAAAATTTTATTAAAAAACAAATGGATTATACCCTCTCTCTATATCACGTATCCTCTCTCTCTCTCTCTCTCTATTACGTACCCTCTCTCTCCCCCCCCCTCGCTCTCTCAATTACCAGGATTTCAACGCCCATTAGATTCAAAATCGCAACAATAGCTTTAGAACCATTCGATCTTTCTGTAAAAATCGAGTTCCAGTCTGAAGATGAAGGTTAGGGCTTTTAGACGGTGGCGGAAGTCGAAGAGAAGAGAAGACGAAGAGACGAAGGCGGTGACAATTTCCGGCAACCACATACACCACCATTCCAATTTCCGCTCCACCACTTGTTGAAGCCCTCGTAATTTCCACTCACGAGTTCAAATTCTGCAAGAAGATGAACACACCCGTCGAGTTGAGTATCAGTGCCATTTGGAACGGTGTCTGCAACTACCCCTGACTTCATGTAACAGTGAGGGGTTTGTTTCAGAAGTGGGGCCTCGCTGTTGAGACCCTGAAGAAAGGGTTTTCCCCGATTAAACCGATTCCGATGATATTATATGAAATCTGCCTGAAATTTTCATGCTTGACACAAATACTTCTAATAATCGACTTACTAGACTTGATTTTGCAAGGTGATGATATGAAATTTGCTACAAACGGTCAAGGAACATCGATGATTTCTCTCTCGGCCACTCTCTACAATCTGGTATTTTTCTCTAGTTTGTCAGATGGAAACAACAAATCGATGGATACTTCTCGGTTGCTCTTACAAATTCTTGATTTTTCTTACAAAGTGAGATCGGGTTCGGAATTACTACAGATTGTTTGTGGTTCCAATTACATTCTTTCGGTTATGTGTCTTTGATATATGATATTAGGTTCCTTTGTTTTCCGGTCATGTTAGAAAGAATTCAAAAATCGTGTCGAAATTAGTAATTTCAGGTTTGTTTTCGTTTTGGTGAAAATTTGATTTTTATATCGACAATCTTCACCATTTTTAGTAACGAATGGAAGCAATTTTTTTCAACTACTAAATTGGGTTTGGATTAAGATTTCATAGTTATATGTGTTTGTATGGATTTTATGTTTCTGTATGGATTGATTTCATAGTTGTGTGTGGATTTCATCTTTGATAAAATAATTTTTTTTCATGTTTTTAGATATGGAGAGAAAATGGGTTTTGCAGGTATCCGATGATAGAGATGGGGGTGGTGATCAGAGAGAGTGAGAGAGAGAGAAAGAGAGAGAGAGAGAGAGAGAGAGAGAGAGAGAGAGAATGGTATTTTTTTAATTATAAAACAATTATAATTGATATTAGAAAATGAAAAAAGAATTAATATGGCAAAACCGTCCTTTCAACTTTTCCAAGGACTAAAACCACAAAAAGTTTTCGATTTTGGACCAATAGTGCAAGTTGAAAACTTTTTGGACCTAGTCACACTTTTGTGCAAACCATATGGACCAAATTTTCAGTTTACTCAAAAATTTATATATCAAAAAAGGTAAACAACATTGTGAATGGCCGATGATAAACTTGTCTCAAGATCCATTATGTGAGGGTAAATCATAAAGCATTATAACTGTTTTGCATATGTAAATATTTATATGGCTATGTGGTCCGATGGCGAGTGTTTTTATTGTCCTTTTTGCATTTTTAATAGAGCAAAATCACCAAATTTATGGACCTATTCACTATCGACATCTCTACCTAACAATTGTCGTCGCCATCCCACTCCTCGACTGCCCTTGTCATTGATTTTTATTTATGGGATTTTCTAACATATGCCCTAAGGCACACGTAAGAATCATTAATTATGTTGAATATTCTTATTGGAACTAGCATTTCATATTAATAATAAAATATTAGGATACAATAATAAAAGGGTAAATCATGAAAAGAATACAAAACCTAAGCTAATTAATATGAAATGCTTGTTTCAATAAGAATATTCAACATAATTAATGACTCTTATGTGTGCCCTTAGGGCACATGTTAGAAAATCCCTTTATTTATTATGATAGAAAGATTGAGAACTAGTCGTTTGATTTAGAAAAAAACAAAAAACGCATGTGCACCAACAATTTTTTTATGATGATAAAGGTAGACAATTTTATAGCAATATGTCGTATACAAGTGAGGAAAAAAATGTTTCTTATTTTACACTTGAGACACGACCCTACTAACTTAGTAAACCAAATCTGGATACAAAAGGCCATTGACTAGATGTTCTAAGAGCATTCATAATGGTTAGCATGTGTTAAGGTTGGTGAAGATTTTTTATTCTAATGTTAGGTGATGACTAGAATAATAGTTATAATATTATTAAATTAGCTAACCAATGTTGAAAAATTAGTAGCTGAAGGAATTTCCATCTCTATAAATATAGAGATGTGCTACTCATCAATATGTATCACTCAAAAGAAAAACAAAGATGTAATAAACACTCCTAGTTACCCGTGTGGACGTAGGTCAGTTTTGGACCGAACCACGTTAAATTCTTGTGTTCTTAATTTGTGAGCTGAGTGTGTGAGTCTAGTATTCGTATGCTAAGTGTCTCGATCCTAACAAATGGTATCAGAGCCTTGGTATAGCTCCAAAGAGTGATTTTCTGTTTTTGGGTCGGAAATTTTTTGTCTCAAAAACGATTTTGGTTTACGCTGTTGGAAAGGTCTCGTTCCGCAGACTCCGAAAATATATTTTTTCGAATTTTTTGAGCACCGGAAGACCTCCAAATCACCGGTCAAAGTTGGTCAAACCTCGCCGAAAAGTTGGCCGGAAAAACCAGTTCGCCGGAGAAGACGACACTGTAGCACCGGAGTTTCGCCGGAGAAGACGACACTGTAGCAGTTCACTGTAGCGGTTCCTATAGCGGTACTGTAGCAGATTTTCAGAATTTGCAAAACAAGTCCCTGAAGTTCCAGAATTTGAAAAACAGGCCCCTGAACTTTCAGAAAAGTGCAGTTTAGCCCCTGAACTTCAGAAAAATTACAGTTTGGTCCCTAAACTTCAGAAAAATTGCAGTTTAGTCCCTGAACTTCAGAAAAATTGCAGTTTGGTCCCTTAACTTTGTCAAAGTCGCAAAACAGTCACTCAAACATTTGTTTTGGGCAGTTTAGCCAGAAAATAATTTGTGTGGGGATTATATTTTGCAAATAACGAGCCAAGAACACTTAAATCAAAATTCTATTTAATCGGTGAAGAACAGTTGAACTCAGAAGAAATTTAAAGAAATCGAAAACCAGTGCCAACAGCGTTTGTCGGGTTTTATCGATTCAGTTTAAATTTTCAGTTTCTGATTCTCAGTTCGGTATTCCGCTGTAATTTAAATAGGTTGATTATTTAATAAAGTTCAGAAGAACAATCGTTAAGTTCATACAAGCTTCGTTTTAGTGAAGATTGAAAAGTTGGTGGAAGATGCAGATTGAGGCTTTATGTGTTAGAAAGTTCAAGATGTGGTATTGGTAAACGGAGAAAATTAGAGAATTACAGAAGATCAGACGTTCAGACAAATCCAGCGATGATCAGAGTTTCACGGGTTCAAGAACAGATCATGGGATGAACAGATCAAGTAATTAAGAGAAAATCCGTTTTCGGTAGATCCAGCAGTGATTAGAAAGTCAGCAGACTTAGGTGTAATCACGGGATCAGAAAGTTCGGTGTTATTCATGACGTTGAGGTGTGGACATTCTTTAGAGTCGATGTCCAAATAGAGGAAATTCTGCTTCTGAGAATGTGTCTGGGTTTGATGCATTGGGACTCAGTGGAAGGCAGTGAAGACTCTTGGGTCAAGAATTCTGGTGCTTCATTTCATGCTACCCACAGCGGTGAAGCACTGCAGAATCTGAAAGTTGGAGACTTTGGAAAGGTAAGAATTGTGAACGATGAATGTTCGCTGTATATAGTCGGATTACCGTCTGAGGGAGTGACCGTCCCAGTTCAGAAGAGAAACAAAGTCCGGTTCACAGAATCTCATGGGCAGAAGAGGGTGACCTTTTGCAAGTAGGAAGCCTAGAGCTACAAGGAAGATTCAGGTTGAACGAGCATGGAAAGGTTCAGAAAAATCAGTCGAAGGATATTGTGGCAATAAGAGCACAGAGTATTGTTTCAGTTGCAGGGTTTTGCAACAGTGGGAGCATAGGTCGTGTTTCAATCAAAGGTCCAGGACGACAGTGGATTTAGAACCAGTTTTCAGCTGTAAAAGTCTCTCCGGTTTTGATAACTTGCTAAATATGGAGAGTGTTGTCGTTTGTTTTCAGGATGTTCCAGGATCGGGCAGTTCATTTCAGTGGGAGCCGGTGGAGATAGGGAACAGGTCAGTGGCAGACTTAGCCATGACTAATTTGTTGGAGCTAACGGAAGCTTCAACTAGCCTTCAGGTAAATTGAAGAGAAGGCCAGGGTAACTAGGAAGGAGCTAAGATCAAAAAGTGTTTTTTGGAATGCACAGTTGAAGCACAGGTGAAGATTGTTCCGTGGCTTCAAGTGAGAGATTGAAGAATTGTTGCAAGAATTGGACGATAGAGAAAAACTACATTGTTCAAAATCTTTAAGTGGGAGATTGTTAAGGTTGGTGAAGATTTTTTATTCTAATGTTAGGTGATGACTAGAATAATAGTTAGAATATTATTAAATTAGCTAACCAATGTTGAAAAATTAGTAGCTGAAGGAATTTCCATCTCTATAAATATAGAGATGTGCTACTCATCAATATGTACCACTCAAAAGAAAAACAAAGATGTAATAAACACTCCTAGTTACCCGTGTGGACGTAGGTCAGTTTTGGACCGAACCACGTTAAATTCTTGTGTTCTTAATTTGTGAGCTGAGTGTGTGAGTCTAGTGTTCGTATGCTAAGTGTCTCGATCCTAACAGCATGTTCAAAACTTATTTACTTTGCCACATCAACAAAATAGTTATTTATAAAATTCTTTTCCAATGTATAATCTTATTTAAAAGCTTTTCTTTTCAATAATTAAACATTTATCCTCATTTATCTGAAATCTTTTATAAAGCACTCTACTTTAGTTTTTTTTTTTTTTTTTTCTTTCAGTTTTAAGCACTTGTCATATTCAATATTTGTATTATTTGCACAAGTATGTAGTTGTGAGAAAAATGGTAATAAAATAATATAATGTTATGTTTTTTTGATACTTCTGTTATTTTGATTGACTTAAGAAATATTTTTTAAAATACATTTATCTATACAAATACTGGTTTTTATTTTGTATATTTAATATATTAGATTAATTTATCAAAATAAATAATAAATATATAAATATAAAATATAATTAAGAGTTATAAAAATAAAAATGTTATTAAGATGAAGGGATTATATGTAAACTGCTCAGATTTCATGACCATTTTGGTACACCATATATATGTTTATCTCAGGTGATTATTCAAGAATGTATCGTGAAATCCACTTTGTCATGTCTAGTAATCCAAATTGTGTAGTTATGACAACATCCATCTAAATAGCTTTATTGCTTATTATTATAAAGGAAAATTTTCCTCACACTTTGTACTTTACGTAAAGGATCGATTAAGATTAGATGATAAAGGTATGTACTTTATTTTTCATATAAATCTTTTTTTGGAATACCAATTATATCCTAACAGACTTGCTACCAGGTGAAATCAACTAAGTACAGGACTTTGGATGGATTTCTCATACTCCTCAGATTTTCCAATCTTTTTATCACCCCAACCGGAGCTTTAAAAAGAGACAAATAGTAATTAGGGATGGACCCAAGCACTGTCTTTAAAAGAGTCAATCTTCCACCAACTGAAAGAGTTTTCAATTTCCATTTAGAAAGCCTATCATTAACTTTCTTCTCAACCTCTTCCCACGCACTCGCTCTAGACATAGAACCTCCAACCAGAACCCCCAGGTACGTAAACGGAGTTTTAATTGCCGCACATCCCACCAAGGCCGCCACTCTCTCAACTTCTGTAAACGTAACACCGACACCTAACATTTTCGACTTTTGGATGTTAATCTTCAGCCCTGAAGCGAGATGAAAGCACCGCAAAATAGACACAATATTGGTAAAATTTTCCTCTTTCCAGTCTCCAATGAACACCGCATCATCTGCATAAAACAAGTGAGAAATCGTACACCCACTGCCCACTGTCAAGGGCGTGAAAACTCCGCGAACGATAGTCCTCAAAAACGACAGATGAAGTGTCTCCATAACCAAAATGAATAAGAAAGGCGAGAGCGGGTCTCCTTGGCGCAAACCCTTATAGAACTGAAACTCTTCTGTAGGACTCCCATTTACCAACACAGAGGCTCTAGCCGTCTTCAAACAGCCACGTATCCATCTACACCATTTCGTTCCAAAACCGAAGCGTCCCAAGATATCTTCCAAGAAGTCCCATCTAACCGAGTCATAAGCCTTCTCGAAATCAACTTTAAACACCATAGGCTTTTTTTTCTTAATTTTACACCAAGAAA
Organism: Cichorium intybus; assembly: GCA_023525715.1. Classification (NCBI taxonomy): domain Eukaryota; kingdom Viridiplantae; phylum Streptophyta; class Magnoliopsida; order Asterales; family Asteraceae; genus Cichorium; species Cichorium intybus. Next base: position 1,857,752 of record CM042013.1, read on the forward strand.
GCACTTCATTTAAAATTAACGGACCATCTAGAATTTGACGCCCATGCACAAACGCAGATTGCTCTTCACTAATCAAATCCCCAATCACCAGTTTTAACCGATTAGCCAAAATTTTTGTAATAATTTTATATTGGGCGCCAATTAGACTAATCGGCCTAAAATCCTTTACAAACTTAGCATCCGCCACCTTTGGAATCAAAGCGATAAAAGAGGAATTACAACCAACTGGAAAGATTCCAGTCCTGAAGAATTCCTGAACCGCCTCACCCACCAAATCCTTTAATAACTCCCAAAACCTTTTGATAAATTCAAAAGTGAAGCCATCTGGACCCGGAGATTTTTCTGCCCCACAATCCCACACAGCCTGTTTAACTTCTTCAGACGTCACCTCCCCTTGAATAAACTCTGATTGATCTTCTGACAAACGTCTAGGAAATTCCATATCACACTGTAATCTAAAAGCATCTGGCTTAGAAAATCTAGTAGCGAAATGAGTAAGAAACTCTTTCTTAACTTGATTAGGCCTATCCAACCAATCCCCATTAGAGAAGACCCCTCTAATAGCAAGTTGCCGCCGAGATTTATTGATAATACCATGAAAAAACTTCGAATTCTCGTCTCCTTCAATAGCCCATTTGACTTTAGCTTTTTGAGCTAAGTCTGCTGCTTCCTGCTTATCAAGATCAAGGATTTTACTCAGAATTTCCCCCCTTTCTTTTAAAACATCTCCCTCCCCGTCATCGACCCGCTTATCTAAATCCCTCAATTTTTCCTTAAGCAACATCTTATCTCCAATTTTCTGACTTCGCATCTCTTTGGTCCAGTCTTTCAAACGATTTTTAAGGGCTTTTAATTTATTTTTAAGGCGTACCATGGCGCTCTTATCTGTAACCCCATCCTTGGCCCACGAATCACTCACAATCTTCTCAAGATCCCCATTGTGTAACCAAGAATTATAAAACCGGAAAGGAGTAGACCCGTAATCCAACACCGATTCACGGAGCAAAATCGGGCGATGATCAGAAAGATTTTTCTCTAAAATCAGCCCCGAAATATGCGGGCATAAATCCAATAAGCCTTCAGAAACAAGAAACCTATCCAACTTACTCATTTTACCAGACGTAGAATGAGTCCACGTAAACGAGTAACCACCCAAAGGAATATCTACGAGACCAGTCATGGCTATAAAATTATTGAAAAAACGCGGCCCACTAGGATGGAAAGTAGAACCAAATCTTTCCGCCTCTAGCCGCACTTCATTAAAATCACCCATAACAATTACCTCACCTCTCCATTTTAGGATAATTTGCGAAAGATAATCCCAAAGCATCTTTTTCTCACTTAACTCTTATGGTGCATAAACCGAGATAACCATAAGATTAGTGTTAGTAGGCTTCCAGAAACCCTCAAGAATAACAAAATAATCTGAAGCTGCCATTTGCTTTTTCAAAAAAATATCCGGATTCCAAACACAAAGAATTCCACCTGAGGCACCCACAGAACCGCTACAAGCAAATTGGTATCGAGAATTACCCCACAACTGCCGAACTAAAACATCATCAACAACTTCTAACTTTGTCTCCTGAAGTGCCAAGAAGTTAATCTTGAACTTAGAACATAACTCAAAAACCCATCTCTTTTTTGCCTGATTGTGGCCCAATCCTTGAATATTTAAGGATGTAAAATTCATTGAAAATACTCTTTACTCCCATGGTGATCAAGCATCTCATCATTAACTTTAGTAGTCTTGTATCCCATCATATGACCAATAATATCTATATCTTCCATTTTCTGACCACAGTTACCACTTGGGGCCGAAGCATGGGGCTCCATAATATCACCACCTCTAATTAAAGATTTGGTTATTGTTTGAGAGCTATCATTGTTTCCACCGTCCACATGACTAACTGCATCCAAATTTTTAACCGTATTGAACTTTTTCTCCATGTGAATCGACTTCTCCCCTTCACTGTTGTCACCATCATTTGCTAGAGGTGTATAACCCGGAGGGCACATAGGTGTGACACTGGAATTAGATTCCGGCACAACCGTCTCCTTCACATCTACATCCTTTCTATTCAGTAATTCATAAAAAAGAAAAGGATCCTCAGAACTTTGTTTTGTTATGCCATGTCGGTCCACCTCCCCCTCTTCCAAATGATAATCCTTATTAGCTTCTTCCACTTTACCCTCCAACCCTTCCAACGTATTCGGCCCCATATGACTATCTCCATCTTGCCTATAATTATCATCATTGCCATCTTCAAAAAACGAAACATTTGGTACTTTCTTCCTTCCAGCAAATTCCTTTTCCATACATTCCAAAATATCTTCCTCTCTCTCTAATTCATCTGCAGATATGGTATTATCATCAAATGAATGTTTGGACGACTCGTCATCACTTTCTTCATCTTCATCTATATAGCATGGGTTCCACCCTATCACTTCCCTTGCTCGAACCACAGTCATCTTACCTTGCACGATCACTTTAAAAGTCTCCATAATTATTTCTTGCTTTAAGGTCATTATACAAAGTCTTTTGCGGTATAGATTGTTGTCATTTGAATCTTCCGCATATAATAGCTTTCCCCAACGTTTAGCAATCAACTCAAAGCTTTTTGGAGAAAAGGCCAGCGAAGGTACCCCCTCTATATCAATCCACACCACACGGTCTTCTACTTGGAAAGTCTTTTGCCATGGTAGGATAACCGCAAACCATGATCCCACTCCTTTGTGACTTTGAAAATTTTCTTTAGCTTTTGTGGAGACAAATTCCATTGTAACCCAAAAGCCCCCGAGGTACCTTAACACAACATCTTTAAATCCCTCCTTAACAATTACATCTTTTAAGTTAACAAGGGCACCAAATTCCTTAACTTTACCCACCAAAGTGAGTGAGACCTCTTTATCATTAAAGCATGAGTCATCAAGAATTAAGGCGGGTTCATCACGAACTTTTACATTATTCGCCTTACCTCCACTCACCACAGCAGCATAAGAACCCCCATTCCCACTTACAGCCGTATAAGACAAAAGATCAAACCTTCCAGACGACGTAATAGCATTTGTCTTGTGCACCGTTTCTGCCTTCTTTCTTTGTTCAGAAGGTTTAGAACCTCTAGGGAATTTCGATATATTTGCATGTAATCTTAATTTGCCATGCCAAATGGTACACAAATTTGATGCAATTAAAGCCAAATTATCTGCATTTAGGAATCGAACGAAAGAGAAACGTTTACCCGATTTGGATTTCTCTTTGGGAATGTACACATCTGCCGGTTTACCATATTGCTCACAGGACTTCCACAAGTCCCTGGCCGTGAACCCGTCTGGAAAATTCGTCACGTAAACAGATTCTGAAACAACTCTTGCCAATTGATCCTCCTTGGACTGTCGGCCTACTCTTTGCCAAGCAGAAGCCATACCGAAAATCCGGATCCCCGAAAAAAAAAACCAAAAAACAAAGTGACCGAAAACTCCTAAAAATCAGACCGAGAAAACCTTCACAAGCTGATGACCAAACACCCCAAATAGTGTCTAAATCCTGCTGTCAAAAGACCTTGAACACAATTTCCATCTCTTTGAAGCATTTTGTCGAACACTTGGCGTGCTTGTTCGTTGCAAAGCTAAACTAAACTTTTAACAGCCCATCCAAGAGCTCCATCCTGCCTTCTCTACTCACACTAACTCACACAAACTAGATAAAGATGCACATCAACCGGAAGCAGTAAAGAAAAACAAGTAACCTTCAAACCCGTGTCATTCTACCGCCGACGGAACCTCCTGTTGCAATCGTATATTGGAAGGATAAGGAGATGAGTCGGCGGAGAAAGATGGAGCAGCAGCCGGCCTAGCAGCAGGTGGTGGAGCAGCAAAGGATTCGGCTGAGGATGGTCGATGTCGCAAGGAGAAATAGTATCGGCCTAGGATTTCTACAATATTTACATGGTTCCCATCGGCTTCTTCTAATTAGAGATCTATATCTAATTACTTAACATTTCAAGCAACAAACACATTTTGCTCTTAGAAGGGTGGTGAAAAATAGTATCCTGCAAAATATTTGGTAGTCTTGATTCTATTTTCACAAGTCCTATGCCATGTGTAGCCTTTGCGGTTCCAAGTTCTCAATTAAGACAACTTAGGAAACTTGTCCATGCCATAACCAATATGGGGTCTTACTTACCATTTTTAGATTGGAATTATGTGAAAATGTTATTATAACATGATCTAAGGAATAACCTCAAAAGATGAAAAGACTAAGGTAATTTGTAGTCTCTAGACATAGTTCTACTAAGACTATCCACATTAAAATGTATTAGTTCTAATAGAACTCTCGTGTTTATTCCAACATGTGAAATAGTGCCCAATAATCATTTTATGAAATATAAAACACTTAAATCAAACAACTCAATGTTGTGTGATGCCAAAAATCCTACCAATTGGAATTTTTATGTCTTCTAGGTTTATGTGATAAGAATGTTTATGTCATATATTAATATTAATCAAGTCCTACTTGATTTTTGTTACATGAATAGTTTGTTTGAAATATCATCTTGCATCTAATTTCACAAAAGATTATTTTAAAGATAATATTGAGATGGGGACATTTAAAGTAAGGACAATCAATTATATATAACGAGTGGGGCCCCGTGCTCCGCACGGGTTCGGAATGCTGGAGCACGGGACCGGATATATGTAAAAAAAAGAGCGTACTTTCTTTGGTTTGTTTATTATAGCGTTATACTTTCATTAATTTGTTTATTATAGCAATTTTCTAAAATAAATAACGCGTCAATGCAAAAAGTTAGAAAGTACTTTCATTGACTTTGATTCAACTCAACGGATTACGGATGGTTTACAAAATAAAGAAATAAATAATAAAGTTCTAAATTTAAAAAATTACCAGGAAGAGCCTTTAGAGATCGTTCATATACTTTGATTGCAGAGTCTATTGAACCACTTTTTGCATGCCATGTGGCATAGTCAAACCATATATCCGGATAATGATATAAGTACATGAGACACTGCAAATGGATTCACATTATAACCTAATGAAAAATGTCGCTACTAATCATAGTTTAATGATATTAATATTGAAATAAATAACTCAATATAATACCTGCTCATAAGTAAATGAGATGCGTTTGTTAGCAGACACACTGTCTATTCTTTGAGGGTTCTCCCTAATTACAAATAAGCCTTGTTAATATTACCAAGAGAACAGATATTCCCATAGGAGAACCATATGGTGGAACGACAACCAAATTCCAATCAATCTCATGAACATACTTCTTTCTCTCTCTATAAACTGCCCTTGCATGCTTGTATTTTGGTTGATACTCAGATAACAACCCTTTTGCCTGTATATTATAATAACATTAGCCAAAAAATATATATATATATTTTTAAAAAATACATGTATCAAGAAAGTTACCAAAGCACGGCTAACTGAATTTTCAAAATTCTCATAGTCTCTCCAATGTTGTTCAACATGATGGGTAGGAGTCACAATAGCTTTTTGGTATACTTTTCTTACATCAATCATTCTTTGTCACTCTTCTTGTGGGTTTTTAGCCTGCTTTAGCCACTGCAAAATATCACAAAAACTATCAACTTCAATTTGACTCAAATGTCAAAATCAGTCTAAAGATGGTTTGAGACAAAGGATCACCTGAACAACCCATCGTTCTAAATTTCCATGAGAGGGAATTGAACAGTTCAAGGCCTTTTGAAGTTCCTTGTATACGTTTACCAAATAAATTGAAAACCAAGTAATTAACCTCAGCCATTTGTTTTTTATCACAGAGAACAGCACCGGAGTATAGCTGATTTTAACAAATTTGGTCCTTATTTGAGGTTCTTGTAATGCTTTCAGCCCTTGTTCCAAGCAAAATTACTACTTTGGTCCCTAACTATAGCTGATTTTGCAATTTTGGTCCCAAAAACATTTGGGAAAAAGACCACAAACAATACAAAAACTTCAAATAAGCATCAAAGTTGCAAGACAACTTTTTAGGACCAAAAATAAAAAAAAAATCAGGTATACTCAAGGGCCAAAAATTCATTTTACTCTTTTTATCATAAAGAAGCCAAAACAAAAAGTTTTTTTGATTCCAACGGAATCATCAATTCCATTCCATTCTTTTCCCAATTCCAAATCATAGAATATGGGGATTATGTTAATCGATTTGAATCTACTTTCAAAATCGTTGCCACTTAAATTCAATTCTATTTGACAGAAATTCTAATTGATCAAGTCAAAGAAATGGAAAACTTACATCTGGAACAAATTCATCACAAACTTTAAAAACCGAACGTAATTCATATTTTTCTTCCAACCTTTATCACATATACACATAGAAACCTAAATTCATAACATAATAATTGATTTTTCAACTTTTTAAAACTCACCAAACTTCCATCAAAATCATCAATCTCAAGATAAATATTCAATTCCACTTCAGAAACAAAGAAAACCTGATGAAACGATAACTTTCTGTGCTTACCACATAAATCAGTAAAATTCTTCGCTAAACGAACAACTTAAGAACTGGATTGGACAAGATTAAGTCAGAATTAGTGATACGCACCTTCAGCTTGAGTAGCAATACCGAAATTGAAGCTAGAATGTAAAGCAGATGAACACAAACACACACAGAATAAGAGAGAGAGAGAGAGAGAGAGAGAGAGAGACTTTCCATAACCAAAATGACAGAAAGTAGGTTTTTTTTTCATCTGACTTAATCTTGTACACCACCTAAACGTCTCCCTATAACCATTCTTTTGAGACAACTTTTTCAGGGATAAACATACAAATACCACTCAGTACTTTCATTTATTTGTATATTATAGCATTTTACTTTTATTTTTTGTCTATTAGAGCATTGTACTTCTTGCGTTGCTATTTCTAACATGTAAGTCTGTAATAAATACCTTACAGCTCCAACCACGACAATATTTTGGTTTACAAACTCTGACAATGGTTGACCTTCTGCTGTAACAGTTCCAAACAGTCCAGCTAATGCAGCACCAGTAGTTCCCTAAGATAGAAAATATTGAAAAAAATCAAATCTTTAGATGTTTGATATAAAGAGATACGGCTAAATAAAAAAATACAGCAATGTACTTTCATATACTTGTGTATTATAGCATCCTACTTTCATTTCTTTCTTTTAAAGAATTGTATCTCCAATTTATTTCTTATTAAGGGGTTACACTTTGAAAAATCTACCTAATTCTAACATTGTACTTCCAATTGTTTTCTTATTGTAGCAGTGAAATTAATTTTGTATTTGGATGACAACTTTTTCAAAGTACTATGCTGTAATAGAAAGAAATGAAAGTAAGGTACTATAATCGACAAATCAATGGAAGTACACTGTTGTTTCTTACACTTAACCCTAAACGAAGAAAATATATATAGATATGATCCAACCTGTATGTCATCATTGAACATGCAGAACTTCATTCTGTATCTTTGAAGAGTTTCAAAAGCCCACTTGAATTGAAAATCTTCAAACTGATTCAACAACGTAACCATCCAATACAAAATTAAAATATTGAAAAAAATCAAATCTTTAGATGTTTGATATAAAGAGATACGGCTAAATAAAAAAATACAGCAATGTACTTTCATATACTTGTCTATTATAGCATCCTACTTTCATTTCTTTCTTTTAAAGAATTGTATCTCCAATTTATTTCTTATTAAGGGGTTATACTTTGAAAAATCTACCTAATTCTAACATTGCACTTCCAATTGTTTTCTTATTGTAGCAGTGAAATTAATTTTGTATTTGGATGACAAGTTTTTCAAAGTACAATGCTGTAATAAAAGAAATGAAAGTAATGTGCTATAATCGATAAATCAATGGAAGTACACTGTTGTTTCTTACATTTAACCCTAAACGAAGAAAATATATATAGATATGATCCAACCTGTATGTCATCATTGAACATGCAGAACTTCATTCTGTATCTTTGAAGAGTTTCAAAAGCTCACTTGAATTGAAAATCTTCAAATTGATTCAGCAACATAACCATCCAATACAAAATTAAACCAATAAGGTTATGAGACTAAATGGTCACAGGGTCAAGTCATTGCCTTTTTAAAGCAAACGTCACCTTCGATGGAAGCTCTGCAACGATTTTGGAGCTCCTTCAAAGAAATCCAAAATATAATTTTCAAGATCATCGGCAGTATAGTGTATTTGTCACTAATCGCGTATTCTCAATTTCTCATGTCTACCAACAAAAGTTAGATAAACTTGAATGCCGTTCTAAAAAAAAAAAGATAAACTTGAATCACCTTAAGCGACGTTGAGATCCCCAAATCATCACAAAGTTGACTATTCGGAATCGACCATCCAGTTTGATTCTTGTAAATATCTTCAAACACAGTATAAAACGCCTGCAATCTTTCCCTAAGCACAGTTTCCGAGGTCGAATTTGAGCTTGCAAGTCCAGAATGATGAAGACCATCTTCTCAAAGCAAATTCAAAATCGAACTCCACGTGGCCCGTTCATAACTCATCGCGTATTGCTGAAACTTCCAGTTTCCGAATCCAATTGTCTCCGAGAACATTTCTCAAATCTGAATTTTGGACTTTTTCCGCCATGCAATTGATGTTGTTCATCATGAAAAGGTGACCTAGGGCTTCGTCTTTGTATAATTTTGACTTTTCTTCAAGGTTGCATTCCAGAATCGACATTAATCAAACCAGAACGAAAGAATGAGGATCGGACGGAGATGGGATAGAAAGAGAGGAAAAGGATGTGGGTGTACCGTTGCAATGGTAGTAATACGGCAATCACAGTGACGGTGTGATGTAGCCAACATTATTAGGGCCAAAAGTGCTACGTGTCTATAGACGATCGCGTGTAGAAGATGAAGCGGTGCGTGAGTTAAGCGGTGGGAGAAATATTGGAAATAAAGACAAACCCTACGTGACACCAAAAAAACCAAGTAAAAAAAAACGTAACTGGGAGTACCAAAAAACACGGTATTTAATATATAGATAAATTAATATGGAAAACGTGCATCAAACATGAGATCGATTCCAAAACAAAACATATTTAAAAAATACGGGAAACCATAAATAATTTAAAATTAACATATAAACTTAATAATCAAACTGGTAGCTTCCAAGTCATCATCATCATCTCCCTCACCATTTCTCTGTTATTGCACATAGCAACTAATGTCGGTATCATATACCTATGCATTTTGAAAAGTGTAAAATTATATCATTTAAATATATACGTAACTAGTGGACTCAATATATTTGCCTTTTTCACCAATATAAGGTAGGAATGATAGTTCCTCCTCCGATGGCCTTCTTACCACAATGGTAACTCTCGACGTCTTTTGTAGGAAATTCATTCTTCTTAGGCCGAATAACAACCTTTTGGGTAACACCTTTTTCTTTGCCCTTTCCCATATGTCGTGTGGCTTCTTCTTCATACACCCTTATGTAATAATAAGTATTGTGGATGGCTTAGGAATGTTATTCTTAGTTGTCTTAAGCTTTGCATGAAACTCTAAAATGGACTTCTTCGAACTGTTCATATCATAACTCATGATGAATTGGTCATATTAGCCTCTCAAGTTTCTCAACATAACTCTTCATCTTTAGACATGAGTGCTAACGCTGTGTTCCCGAGTCTCATTTAACGAGAGAAAGGGAGAGAATTGGGTGGAACTGGGAGGAAAAGAAAAGTTTTTATGTTCCCGAGTTTTTTTTACGGAAGGAAGTGGAAAGAAAAGAAAGGAATTGGAGGGTTAATATTCCCTCCTAACTTTCCTTCCGATTTGGAAGGATTTGGAAAGAAATGAAATTACTGGTAAAAATAACACTTAATTATAACTTTCATTTTCCTTCCTTTCCACTCGGGAACACATAAAACGTTTCTTTCCTTTAATTTTCTTTCGACTCGGGAACACGAAAATATAACTTTCATTTCCTTTCCCTTCCCTTCTTTTCTCTCCTTTTTTTCTTTTCTTTTCTTTTCTCTCCATGCTAAAACTCGGAAACACAGCGTAATAGATTAACTATCATCTATCTTGCATATATGGAACATTTGGACTGTCTCATATAGTTCCTGCTTAGCTTGTTTTTGAAACATGTTCTTATGATAAATAAACATTCATATGCTGCCAAATTTTCCAGTTCCTTGAAAAAGTTTGGGATCATGGTTGCCAGCATAAGGCATGCATAAGGCATGCTACCTCATTTTTGATCGTCGAACTCCCAATTCTGGTTGTTCCAAACTATAACTGTCGAGTTCTCAATAGACATATCATGTAGTGGTTTTCAATGATTTGAAACCTCTTTTGATGTTTGAGTACTATTCTCAAATTTTGATAATAGTCACTGAAGTTCACGCCATTTAGATTGTCCTTCTCTAGTAGAGAGTGGAGGGATAACGTGCTTATGACTATCTATAAAAGAATTTAAAAGTTAAATTCTAGTATATATGATATTTAATCCTTTATATATTAATCACCTTTATATTTATTAAAATTTAATTTTATAAAGGCTAAGATCCGCATTGAATGATATATGTCATGTTCTGTTTATCACATACAAAGCAACAAGTTCAACTGGCGAGTAGCGTATAGTAATTGTATCTTTATACAATTCTTAGATCATTATAGGACTCTTGGAAAATGATAACATCCTAATGTCATGTTTAGTATAATCATTTCCTCGTGCTTAGGTTTGACGACGGGGACAGTTAAATCATCCAATTTGGAACAAGTAAACTTTTTCTTGAGTTTAAGGAGGAAAAAATTTTCAACTTGGGTGGTAATATGGCTAGGTCCGACCATTCCAAAAGTTGTACCTGCAAGTTGTTCCAATGATTAGATGACAATAATTAAATTTAGGATGTTTATAAATTTTGTATAATCCCAGTTTTACAAAACGTTATATGTGTTACAAATACGTTGCATACATATAAAAGTATTTGTCCAAACAATTTGTCTAAAATCATTTTTAAATAATTGTTGTTTTCGCTAAAAACAATTTTAAAATATATATCTAAAACCAATTTTAGATTTTACCAAGTTGTTGTTAGATAAACTATTTTATTTAAATACTTGATTTTTTTTAAACAATTACAACATAAAAAATTACATTTAAATAACACACGTAGTTATCATAATAATAAAGAAAAGCAATGTGTTGCATCAGCCTAATCTTGGAATTATTTCATAAGTCATCATGAATTAATTTGGTCAAAAATATATTTAAAACAATTTCAAAAAAACCGAAAAGGTTTTTTGAAAAAGGTTCACCTAAAATAGAACTTGAGAAAGGTCCTATCGCCAATTAGCACTATCCACGGCCACCTATCGTCGTCACTCCATCGGTCTCTACCGCAGACCATCAACTACAACCGCAATGGGCGGGGTGGTGTCCAGCAATACTAGGCTAAGGAAGAAAAAGTAGGAGGGTGTCCCCTGGGCGGGCTCTGATCATTGGCTTAGCATGGTGGGCCTAGTATACAAGAGTTGACAGAAGTCTATATAGAAAAATGAAAAAAGGACAAGTGAGGCTAAAAAGATACATAACTTAAAACTAACATAAATTCTGATCTATTAAGAGTTTGGAGGAGGCCTATTTTATGTCAACGATGCATGCCTTGCTAAGAAGGGAAATATAAGGCTCAAGACACAAGCATGTATATGCCCTTACCAGTTCCTTCTAAACAATGTGAAGAAATTTATATGGGTTTCATTTCAGGAGAATGTTAGATTAATAGGAAGTATGTTGTATATATGCAAATTGATTTTGTTATAAAATACAATGTACAAGTTTATTAAAATTTATATTTTTTTTGTATGAAATGACTACTAGTGTTATATTTGATATCAAAGTCTATAAGTTATACAAAAAGATTATAAAACATTACAAATAAGTCATAAAAAACATAATAAATTATCCAAATTAATTTATATGTATTACAACTTGAAACAAATGTATCAATTTTACAACAAATTCTTCAAAAATCTAGGAATAAATATATATACTTCTTGGATGATGGCAACTTGCATGAAAGATTAGTCACTAAGACACTTTCATCCAAATTGCCATCGAACCAAGAAGTAGATACAAATTCCTAATTTTTGGTATTCTTACTGTCTCATTTATCTTAAGCAAAGTTCAACCCAATTGACCAATTGTTCCTTAGCCTTTCTATCATCTTCCAACTGCTTGTAAAATCATAAATGCGGACCGACCTACAATGCTCTATTTCGGAAAAACTCTGTCATTAAAATTGAGTGTATACATTTCATGATTACATTATTTAGAACAACATGCTATAGGTCTTTAACTTGAAACTGCCTATTTGTTTCCTTCTTTATTCGATGACATTTTTTAATTTGATGATAACTCGATAGAGAATTACAAAAAACGGTTATATGACATGCTACGCCAACATATTACGTCCCAAGGCATCTGCAAAATTTGGAATCTGGAATGTTCATTAAAATCACAGAAACCAGATCACTAAATAGACCAAAAAAGGGGAATGGATTTCGAATATTTTTAACATGTTTGAAATTTTAAACTACCTTTTGCAGGTATTTCAAACATTATAAAGTTCGAGAATTCTAGAAAAAGCAAATTTTGAATGTGCTTAATGTGAAAACAAAATCTTGAAAATCTAACCGAATTCGCAAATATTAAAAGAGTTCAAAAATTCAGAAAAAACATTTTTTGAACATGTTTTATGTCCGAAAATCAGATCTCGAAAGTTTTAAGTCGAATAAGATGGTGATCTTATGGGGTTTTCAAGAAGATATTGTTATTTTGAGATATAGGTTTAGAAAATATGATCATTTTGAGGAATATCCATTTTAAATAAGATATTTTTTCTATACCATAATCAAAATAAAACTATATAATTTGACACAAAATAAAATGTTAAAGTTTTATCGAAAGCTTTCATTGCATATAAATATACACTTGGTTTATAGATATATTTTTCAAATCATTTATTTTTAAGTGTTTAACTTGCGTAATCTGGACCCTAGTTCCACTAATAATTGGTTGATGCATACATTCATCTTCATTGCGACTCACTTATAACACTTTGCACCAACTCATGTGATCGACTCGGAGAGAAATATAATAGTTTTGATCAATGAAAGCTATTGATCACACACGAAAGAAGAGTATAATTGAAGCATGCCTAAAAATCGGATATGATAAGAGGCCCGATCAACTCCATTGTTTAAATATAGACTCAAGCTACCACCTTTAGTAAAACTTGACATTTCATTTATAAGACGAATGAGTGTACCCCCGCCATGGTGTGCGATGGGTGTCATGTGGCAGTGTGGCACTTTGGTGGGTATGAAAACATTACACTTTGGGCAATTAAACCCTCACGCAATGAGGCCGGCCATATGATAAAACCACCGCCCTTATCTCCTCTTCCAACCATCTCATTATATAACTCATACATTTACCAAAGTAGATTGGAAGCCAAGCATTGCTATTTTCATATATCTTATTTCGCAACAGTTTAACAAATTTGAGTATCTCAATGGAGGCCATGGGGCCATGGCCTCCCGCTTTTTGGCATACTAATATAGGCAAATTAATAGGAAAATATTGGAACTGTAAACACCCTTTCAAATGATCCTTATCTCTGTTTTGTATTATAAAATTTAGAAATGAAAAACAAGAAAAGGAAAAAAAGACACCCACACAATGTTGGATTAGGTGTCTAAGCCATGACTTATAATTGTATTTATCTTATGAATAAAAGCAAAGTCCATTTGGGTTGCCCTCATAGCTGGGGAATTGATGTACAGTTCAGTAGAGAGAAATGTTGATTTATTAAGGGTTTATAAATCAATAGAATATATATAGATGACTTATTAATATATTTAAGTGTTAATATATTAATTAGAAACTATATTAATTAATTGAGATTTAATCCAGAATTAATTGGATTTAATTTAGTGATTAAATTAATTAATTAAAGTGCAGGGGTTGACTTGTAATTATTCAATAATTGAATAACTGGCAAGGGATAAGACAGGGGCCAAAAGTGGCGCCACCCTGGAGTCCTCTCTAGGGTTTGGCAAAAACCCTTCTAGGGTTTTAGAAGCCTGGTCCAAGTGACTTGTTGGCTTGCCCATTTGGGAGGCTCCTTAGGGTTTCAGGTGTAGCCTGTGGAGGCTATATAAGGAACCCTCTAGCACCACCATATTCACGCCATCTCTCTCTCTCCCCTACTCTGCTGGATTGTCTTCTCCTTCCTTGGGTGTGACTTGCATTTGAGGCAGGATCTCTTTGCTGCTTGCTTGAAGGATCATAAGATCAAATGTTGGTTTTCTTAATTCTACTTTAGAATTGAATTGTATCCTTTAGGGTTTTTAGTTCTTATCTTCATAGAAGAAGACATAGATCATATTAGGGTTGCATGTGAACCATAGGAATTTTTGTGTTCATTGTTTGCATAGAAACCCTTCACACAATTGATTACAGGAACACCGGCCAAACAAATTCAACTCTAAAATATTAGAAATCATCATCCATATAAAAACAAGATTTAAGATCTCAAAACAATTAAAGCTAAATATCTATTTTCACAATGTATGCGGCTAAAACTATTTTATTAACATTATTACTTTGTTGTAGTTGAAAATAAGAAATCATACGTTTCGTGTAGTAGACTAAGAAGAGTTTTTTTTTTTAAATTTATTGTTTTACATTATTATTTTAGTTTGTATGTTATGTTAAAAATAATTTGTTGTTTGTAAAAATCTATTTATTAATTCTTTTTTATTTTGTTATTTTAGAGTATTAAATAATCAATGTTAGGTCCCATTTGATCAATAATGTTAGAATATTACATGATAAAAAAATAGATTTTTGATGTGTCATATTTTTGAATTAAATTGAGCTTGTTTATGTGACTTTGTTTTGAATATAGTTTCGGCCGCCTTAGTTTCAGTATTTGTGTTCCGCCCCTGTATAGCATACTTGGTAAGCATTTACCATAATATTATTTCATGTCAAACTCTATATTCATACTTATTTTTATTCAATACATACAGGGCCGACCCAAGGGGAGTTCAACATATCCCATTGAACAGGGCCTACTAAATCCTAGGGCCCAAAAATTATGTAGCATGTTATATTGATCGGATTAGGTCCGTTTCCATTAGGTCAGGAATCGATGAATTATAGCGGGAAACTTTCAACTTCGGGGAAAATGAAAATAAAAAACGTTTCGATTCCCACTGTTTACCTTTTACGCATGGGTTTAAATAGTTAATTTGGGTGAAACTTTCAACTTCCAACATGTTATATTGATTGTATTAGGCCCCGAGATTTCTCCATTTTCTTCACGTTTCAGGTCGCCGGAGAGTTACTATAACTGACGATTGCCGCCACTCGATGGTATATATATATATATATATATATATATATATATATATATATATATATATATATATATATATATATATATATATATATATATATATATACATATATGTATATGCATATATATATATATATATATATATATATATATATATATATATATATATATATATACATATATATATATATATATACATATATATATATATATATACATATATATATATATATATATATACATATATATATATATATGTATATATATATATATATATATATATATATATATATATATATATATACATATATGTATATATATATATATATATGTATATATATATATATATATATATATATATATATATATATATATACATATATATATATATATACATATATATATATATATATATATGTATATATATATATATGTATACATATATATATATATATATATGTATATATATATATATGTATATATATATATATATATATATATATATGTATATATATATATATATATATACATATATATATATATATATATATATATATATATATATATATATATATATATATATATATATATATATATATATATATATATATATATATATATATATATATATATATATATATATATATATATATATATATATATATATATATATATATAGGGCCATGATCAAATATATCCTGACAAGTATTATGTAACTTTGAAACTCAATATGGACCACTCATTTAAAACACATTCTTTTAAGAATGACTTATCTGTTCATTTAGAATATTGTTGTTTTATGTAAAATATTTTCATTATTTCCAGAATTGTTACAATTTTTGTAGATTCTTATTGTTGTGATGTAAATTTTCCAGTAATTTTGTCATAATTGAAACAATTTATTACATTATTGTTGTTTTGATGTACAAAATTTAGTTCATTCTTTTAAGAATGAAAATTTTTTCAGTTTTTTAATTCTTACGAGAATGAAATCTGATGGCCAGGATTTGGTTACAAGGTAACACAATAATTGTCATTCTTATTATAACCTAGCCCTATATATATATATATATATATATATATATATATATATATATATATATATATATATATATATATATATATATATATATATATATATATATATATATATATATATATATATATATATATATATATATATATATATATATATATATATATATATACACTTGCTGTATGTTGTTTGATTTTTTTAATTGCTATAACTTTGAAATTTTTGCAAGTTGTATTTTGGAGATATTTTTTTCTGGCTACAAGGATTTTTAGGGTTTAATTAAACAACAAGATGTGGAAGCCAAATATTACGATACATGCATTCAAAATAGTTCATTCGGGTGAAATTGTTCTTTTATAGTTTTGATTTCAGTTTATCAAGTCTGATTTCATATTTTTAGTTCTTTTTATTTGTTCTATATAATGTTTACAATGGTATATGAATTAAAAGAGTTTTTATTTCTGATTCGTTTTTTTATTTTTGCAGATCTGTTTTGAGAACGGACGAGATATACTTGCCCACTTCAGTTTGTTTCAACGTATATTAGAAGATTATTTTTTTCAAGTAGAAGGAAGTGTTTTTTTACTATAAAGTATATTGCACCTGAAAATGAAAATTAGAATTATTTTGCTCATATTTTTTCATCTTTTAAGTTTTAAGACCTAACTTTTACTAGGTTGAATAGGGCCTTCGAAATCTCACAGCCGGACCTGAATACGTATCTACATATTTACAGAAAATGGCAAAGAATATATTATCATTTTTTGTCTAGAAAATACAACTTCTAAATTATACAAATACCCTAACATATAATTGAATGACATTTGCCAACTAAAAGCTTAGATGCCGAATAATACGAATATCGACTAATTTCACTCAATTTAGATAATCGACTTTATATAATTTAAAAATAATTATAATCTCTCGAGTTAGGAGAATAAGTTAGACACATTTTAAAGGTAAAGTCCAAAAAAAAAAAAAAAAAAAAAAAAAACAACTAGGCTTGTTTAGAATTTGGATTTATTTGTAGAATAAAACATGTTTCTTGTATACATATTTATTAAAATAAATCCAAAAGGTAATAATAATGAAAGGTGATTATTTCTGAGATAAGAAAGAAAAAAAGAAAAGAAATAACATAATCCCTAAGTTTCATTAAAATTTGAGAAAAAAAATGAGAAGGTGTGATGCAACCACCTTTCTTGGTCTAAAAGGGAATTTGATATTACTAAGGGTCTATGGTGACTACTACACAAAGAATGAGACGAATTAATCATAAATTAATTAACTCTATATTTGATTCGATTATAACAAGAAAATATTATAAATATTATGATTTTAATTTAAGTGAACATTTTTTATTTCTTTTTAATATATGCCTTTTTACTTTTATCTCGTATAATTTTACGTTTGATGTGTCATTTAAGAACATTGTTTGCTTTTTGGTCGAATAATAAATGAGTAAATGTTATTGTACAAGTTTTTATTAAACTTAAATTTGATATTATTTAATTTTTATATAAAGAATGAGATTGACAAAATTAGCTGATAGATGTAACTTTTATTTGTTTAGAAATATAAATAGATATTACTTTAAAAAAATATATATTAATATAAAATTTAAAAGTTTCAAAAAAATAAAAGTTTCCAAAAATTACTTGGAGTATCTTTTAGATTATAAGTTTTTAATTTGAAAATAAAAGTTAAAAGAATCTATTCTCTAAAAAAAAAATTTTAAGCTTTTTTTAAAAACTATAAATTAAAAACTTTTAAAAACTCTAAAAAGTTACGTACTTACACATCCAATCTCAAACTTACATTTATCATATTTGACGGTTACCAAATTTACGAGACGTAATGCCCCTATTTACCCTAGAGCAAATAAAACTAAAATTCAAAATTCAAAAGCATAAATCCATATATACTTAAACGTTATTTAATGGACTTAAGTTATCAGTTAATCTTTCTACGGTGTCATCCTGGTTTGATATTCGATACAAACGGTTCAACGGCGACTTGACAAACATTATAAATCGTTGTGACCTCGTCATAGATTCACCGGCAACATAATCGGAGCCACCACGTGAGTTAAACGATCTTGTTATCGCCAGATTCCGTTCACCCCGTCGCGTTTCCTGTCCAAATCTCTCATAGTCAAAGTAATCCGATCCTCGAACGAAAATTGTACTTGCACTCTTAAGACTCATTTTCGAACTACTTTCCTTTAAATTCAACACACTAGGACTCATCGATTGACTGGTGACCGAGTTCCTGACAACATTTCCTACATCGTCTTGTATTTTTATTGTGTATCTGTCCATATTATCAGCATATTGTTCCACCATAGAATGCCCTGCTGAAAAAGAGCGAAACAATTTCTTGTTGGGTGGAAGGTCATGTATCAAATCAATCACTTCAAGTGAAACATGACCTTTTGTAGGCCCTTTTGGGCCACAACACGACTCAGTCATGAAACTCAGTTTGTTGGGTTTTGGAAGGAGACTCACTCGACAAACCGGACAAGTGACGTGTAAAGCCAGCCATCGATCTATACAACCACGGTGGAACATGTGGTTGCATTCTGGTAGTAGGCGTAGGGTCTCTTGATCCTTGAACTCAATTAAGCACACAGCACATTCTTGCATGTGTTGCCTAATCTTGATATCTTTCACAATCGAGTACGTGAAACTAGTGAATGTGGCAATCACGGCGGGGTCAAGCCCACATGCTGCCGCCAACTTGACGGACCTCCTTTCACTGCGGTTGCCAATGGCGGAGGCGAGGACGAGCTGACGTCCGACACATCGACGGAAGTAGAAGAGGAAAGCGCATATTAACAAGAAGGCAGTTAACAAGCACGCCAGCACAATTGCCATAGGTGGATTTATCATCCGCCCAGTTCTTCGTGGAGGTGGAGGCGACACGGAAGGTGGTGGTTCGCCTGCGGCAGTTTCTGCAGAGACGGAACTAGTTGCCGCCACCAATGCGAGAACCACAACCACCCATTTCATCTTATAGAGAAGTTTGATGATTTCGCTCGATAACAGCTTGACTTGATCCATGGACTTTGCTTCCGATGTAGATATATGGTGATATATATAGAGAGAGGGTAGAAAATAAATTTATAGGAATCTCAATTTTTATTGGATGCATAGATTCTTGATTTTAGAGGTAGATCCGGCTATGAAGTATTTATTTAACATTCTTGGTTTTTCAGAATAATTGTATAATATTTAGCGCCTATAAAATTTGATAGATAATCCCCAACGAACAATTTTAAATAAATTTTGAAGATTCAATGTAGGTTCTCGATTATAACTAGATGTGAAGATTCTGAATTTTTGTGGTGTCGACAAAAAGAATCGTTTGGTCCGGTTACAAGATTTACAACATTCTTTCGGTACTCTTTGAGATGTTCGTTTAACCAAAGAACTTGTCGTTTTTGAAGGTTGATAGAAATCTTGAATAAAAATAAGTTGGATTGCTCGGTTTTGCAAAAGTAAGAATTTGAACAAAACAACTTGCCATGTTATATCGTGGTTTGGTGGATAACTGTGAATATGGGATAATGACGGTGACATGCATATATAGAACATTTTTTCCTTGCCTAGCTCATTCATTTTTTCACTATAAATATTAAATTGAGGAAAAGTGTGGATATTAGAGAGAGAAAACTTAGAGGTTGTGTTTTGCTTCCTTTTAAGAACTTAAAGTTGTTTAGATTGTTAAATAGAATTTTTTTGATATTTTATGGTTATGATTTTAAATAAGGCATATCTGGATACTAGGGATAAAAGTCTCAAATTTCGAACACTGTTACGGCTATTTTCGATTGCCCAATATCCCATAATAAGAGTGTCATTGGCAAAAAAAAGGCGGGACAAGTCGAGTCCATTTGAATCCATAGAGAATAGCGTTGTTCACAGATATCTGAATCCAAAATTCTGATCTAGAAGTATTCGAAATCTAGATACCCGATTTGTTGGATTCAAATTCCGATTATATATTTAGAAAAATCGAATATTTGAATTATCCTGGAAATCCGAAATATATAGTTTTTATAATTATCTATGCAAGTATATTTGACTTCTGTGATTAACTATATGATATTACGGCTGAATCGATATATGTCCATTCATGTTTCAAATAAAACATCTTGTAAATGTCCCATGATGGGTCCAACTCCAGTCTTCAACTAAGTCTTGTAATCTAAACATATGTCAAAATAATAGGTTAGGCTTGATAAGCCCGATGAGCATTACCGGGATGAACTTCGTAAGGCTAATGAATAAGTTGACAATCCAAACTAAATGTCAAACCCCCAAAATGTTTTCAAAACTCATAAGAAGATTAGTAAGTACTCTACAATTGAGAAAATGAAGCATTGCTAAACACCACAAATCATCAAAAGTAAAGTAATACTTCAAAGATGAAATACACATGCTTCTAAATTCCTAACCCAAAGTCCACACACCTCAAGATAGGAAATAGTTAGCTACAAGTTCAAATACCAATGAAAGGAATATCTTATGGGACACACTGGCAGCAAGATCCATACAATGGAATATCTCAACATGATGAAGGGAATAATTGAATGCGGACACATTGACGACAAAACCCATACAAGGGAAGATCTCAAATTAATTAGGGTGCCATAGTGTCCACACAAGTCTTAATCTCATCCAAAGTGGATACAGATGATCATGATTTCAATACTTTAATCAAAACATAAGTATTTATTCCCATTTCAAAAGCTCGGTATGAAAATCATTTCATAAATTTAACACCCTAGTACGTATAGTATAATACATAGAATATGCACAAAGAGAAATAATTAAAGGAAATATCAAGGTACGAAGTAGATAATAGGGGACATGCGTTCTAGGTAATTAACTCGCCTCAACTTTTGTAGTTACACTACTTCACTTCAATTGTATTTTTGATGCTTAGTAATCGCCTAATAACTAACATACATTAAGTAATTATCAACCAAGACATTCCAATAACCCTAATCAAAGTTCCTAATCCTAAACATTTCATTTTATATTTTATATATCATCCCTAAGGTTATAGAAAAGTAAAAGAAGCAACTAGAGTCAAATTGGATCCTTATTAAAAAGTTCAGATTTCCTTACAGAGTATCACTCGATTGAGCATATTTTTCCTTGTAGTTCCACTTGATCGAGTGGAATGACCTAATAACACCACTTCAAGTTTAAACCTCCATTAATCATCCAAAACTCATCCAATTCGATTCTAACTCATATATACAAAGTTTTAATGACCAAGGATGATTAGAAACATCAGATGCTTGTTTAAACACAAATTAACATCCTAACATCTTCACTAATCCAATTATTTAAAAACTAAGAATGGAGATCCAAGTGATTTACATTCATTATTTACAAAAGGAGTTTGTAAGCTTCATTTCAAATAGTTATTCTTTAATAATTGAAAGTATGCAACATGCAACATCTGTAGTCTCACGAGCCACAACAACTATCATTTGGAAGTTTGACCATTGGATTTAGGATGATCATTCTTGCTTCCATTACTCCCTTCACTCTTTTCTTTATAAATTTGGTTCTACCTGATCAAATTCTTGACAATTAAATCATTTCAACCCTTTACTACGTGCATTGCATTGACGTAATGTCATGTCTCTCATCACTTATGACAAGTGGTGTTATCAGTTGCTTTCATTTGCAAATTGCCACTTTTATCCATTTCATTAATTCTCTCTATTTTATTATCATGGTAGGTTTAACTTCTTGAATTCCACTTATTATTATACTTATTGGCTTGTTTCCTTGTCTTTAATTATTTCTCTTTTCATGAGGCCTTTCATTTTTTTCTTTCCTTCTATATTGCCTTGTTAAATGTAGTGGTTTTAGTCACGAGCAAATGATAATTCTATGGTAACCCTTCAATATATTGGTTAACTTTTGTTTCATCACCCGATACCAATCTTCTTGAAAAACTCATCAAACTAAGAAACTTTGTGTTATAGTCCATAATTTTTATGTTATCCCTTTGTAATCCGAAGAAATATTTATCTAGTTTATGAATCTTTTCTGTTGTGCAAATTTGTTCTTTAAGTTTCCTTAAGAATTTATCCTACAAAAACTGTTTATAACGAGTGCTCCAACTAATTGTTTAAGATAAGTCCACCATTGCAAAGCACATGCCTTTAGTTTTGTTACTACAAAATTTGTTCTTTGGTTATTACGACATTGAGAATCAGAAAATGCCATCCCCATCTCTAGTATTTGATTATGTACCATAATAGATCGAAGGTCCCATCATAACTAGGGGATGGCATTTTTTAAGTATTTGTTCCATGTTCACCACCCCTCTTCCCTTGGATAAGTCTCTGAGGATTGATCATTACTCGTACTATGATAGGATACTCTAATATTTCTTTTACTCAACTCATTGACTATGTTAGATTGATTTTCTCCTATTTGACAAATTCATTAGTATATTATTTTGTTCACATTTAATATTCATTGGAACTTATCATTTTCTCATATTGTCATGCCATCAACACTTCTAACATTGATTGAAAATTAACGAGTAGTGTTGGTCCTGCTTGAACCTTAATGTTGTCACCAGTAACATTTTCTTTGACAGAAGGCACACAATTACTTTTTTTGTTTACTATCTTTTAAGGATTTTTGTATGTTAATTTTTAAATAATAACAAACATTTAGAGTTATAGATACATAGAATCCTAGTAGTCCTTAAATTAGAACCTACTACTTCAAGTATTAACTAAGACCCTGTATATACTTTGGCTATTTCAAGTAGTATCCACACTTTAGATTTTAGAAACTAAAGCATAAACAAAAGAACTACTAGGTATGAGATCTTAAATCCAAGGTGATATGATATCAATTATATTACTATGTAATATAAAATACCAATACCAAGTCATTCTATTCAAAATGCATGAAAGTATGAATTCCAAGGACTGAACCCTAAGAGTATATTTAACTATCTACTATCCACCAGTTGAGCTTTAATGCATAAGTCTAATTAATACTTTAAGTACTTAGTTCACTCAAATCACAACTTTGATACCTATTGAAACACTCCCCACATAGTTATATGAAAAAACCATTTATAAGCAAGTTTCAAAATACTTTTAGAAATTCAAGTGTAGAATAAGGTGCTAAAAGTTTATGTTCCAAAATACTCTAGTAAATGTGAGAATGTAACAATCTAATTAGGAAACAACAATTTAAAGTAAACATCCGTCCACACATCTTAACTTCTCAAGTATCATATAGAACATCTTATATATATATATATATATATATATATATATATATATATATATATATATATATATATATATATATATATATATATATATATATATATATATATATAGATATATATAGACACACACACACACACACACACACACACAGACACACAAGGCTAGCCCATCCGCGGTCTTCAACTAAGTCTACTAATCAAAATATATGTTAGGCTTGGGAAGCCTATTGAGAATTATTGAGGAATACTCATAACCGTTGGAAAGATGGCCAGTGTCTCAACAGGTATGAAAGATTTCTATAAATAAAAGCTTCTTTTTGGGTTATGCATAAAGCACGATTACGAACAAAATAGTCAAATGTGGAATTAAAAAGGGCTAGTTTGTTAATTATCATTTTATGTGAATTGACAAGAAACTAAGAAGGGGGGGGGGGGGGTTAAAAGGAATAAATCCAAAGTTGATAAGTGATAAGCGTGATCACTTATTAGGACTACTATGAGTTGCATTGTAAATATGTAGTTACACATAATCCAACCAAAAGTAATAAGAATTAGACTTAACACGATTCAATATAGAAAAACTCAACGGTATCCAATATGTCTAAGACTATAAAAACCATAGGAATACCTCAATATAAATACGAGGGGCACGCAACTTAAGCAACAAGTCTTGAAACCGTAAAACCCCTTGTAGTCGCCGCTGTCGTCTTCATTATCTAGAATGGTCGTCCACTGCCACGAAACCACCACTATCCTTTCGTTCTTGATTCCTCTCTCCCTCAGTTCTCTTCTCTCAATCTTGAAGGCCACAATTGGAGGTTTCCTGGATCACAAGAAACATAGAATGTAACCCATGGTTTTGGAGGCTTGGCTAGGTTTTGGAGGCTTGATCTTTGTGTCATCGGTATTAGCTTTAATTTGGGGTGTGATTCCATTAGAGGGGGTGCTACTTTGGAGCCTCGTTCATCCAACAACACGAAGAACAAGAAACTTATAAACCCCAATCTTTCTATTAGGTTTAATTTTTAGGTGCATAGTTTTATTGAACATGGATCTTGCTTTTGGGTTTTGATTTTGTTTATTCTTTGCTTCCGTTGCTATGATTGTATGTTGTTAGTGTAATTAAAACTCAACAATAAGGGTAATGGAGAAGTTCACAATCTAAATCTAAATTCAAACCGCCGATAGGTTTTAGAAACTCATAAGAAGATTAGTAATTAATCAAGATTTGCAGAAAAAAAAGCATTATAAATATAAGCAATGCTAAGCACAACATATCATCAAAAGTAAATCATTAACTCCAAGGCCACAATGCAATTGCCTTAAATTCCCCAACACCAAAGTCATCTCTAGTCCAAACAACTTACACACCTCATAATGGAAAATAATTCGCGAATAGATAACAAAGCATACTAAACACATGGAGACCCAAAACTGTTGCACTCCCCATATGTGTGTGTGTGTTTAAACCATTAACCATATAAATCCCAACCCCGCCTTGTATTTTTACCACAACTCAAATCCTCAATACTTTTTATCTTAATTTTATCCGGTTCACTATGTCATCATGATCATTTACTTCGCCGGATACATTAGTCTTAGGGGGATTAGTCTTTTGACGGAAGAATGATGTATCAAACAATCGACATTTTAGATGAAGACGAATTCAAAAGCTCACGTTCGGGAAGGAGAAAATGTTATTTACAAACCTCAGCTACACATCTTCAGCAATGATTTAAATGTTGATTTGTATGATGATTCAAACGTGGATTCAACGAGGATTCATGCAAGGATTATGCACGGATTCATAGTGATGTACTTTTTTTAAGAGTCCTATTAAACATACCCCCAACCCCCATAAATTTTATATTGTATTTTAATAGTCTTTATCTCTAATTATTTAGACGATTTTATATTCATCCACGCATCCCACAACACATTATAGAAAAAGCATATATTTTTGTAGCAAAGGGGCATAACAAATTGGATAGGAGGTGTGTAAACAAAATCCTCCTATTTTAATTATCGTTATGTTTTAGTTTTATTTTAATTTTTATTATTTTCGTTTGAATTAATAAAATATTTTGTTTTTATTAATTCTATATTTATTTATAATTAAATTATATTTTTATATATTTATTAAAAAATCTAAAGTTATGAGAAATAATAAGAGGCAACTATTTTTTAGGTGACTGAAAAGTAAAAAAAAAAAAGAAAAAAAGAATGAGAGACAATAGCACGATGATAGTCAAAAATGAGAGTGTGTGTGGAACAAGGGAAGATCATAACTTGGTCTAACTTCAAATGCATTGTCGAATCCATTCGATGCACCCGTTTATTTGTAGCTTTCTAATTTGCCGTAGTGTTATTGGGGCATTATGATGATTTAGAAACCCATAAATTTGCTTAAAAGGAAAAGAAAAATCGTACGTACTTTGAGTTATTGGATTCAAAATTATGCTACCATATATAATACTCTTTTCATCAACCCTCTTCGTGTTCTTGAATCTCCTCCACTGAGCGACGTCTTGAAAACCATGTCGAATCACCGGAATCCCCTTCGAGATCCCTAATCACAATCTCTGCCACTGCAACTGAATCCATGGAAACTGACCTTCTTGCCGTCATTACAGACTCATACTCTGTTTTTGAATCTTCAATATCTTCAAAATTTTCGGTCTCCGAGACACGATTCCCATCAAGTTCACCGTTGTTGTCTAAATTCTCGATCTGGATATTTGGATTTGATCCGGTCCCAAGAGAAAAGCTCCCATCATTCGGACTCAAAACCGCACTCAAAGTATTCGACAAAACGCCAGCGCGACAAAGTGGGCAATTTGTATGCGATCTTAACCAGGTATCAATACAAGGAATATGAAATGCATGGTTACATTTGGGCAATAATCGTAAAGTCTCATCGTCTTGAAACTCACTCAAACAAACTGAACAATCGGTACCATCAATCAGGTTATCGCCTTTGTTAAACTTTATGACAGTAATCGCATTGATCACCGATGGGTGGAGGCCAATTGTGGTGATATGCCAGATGGGATGATCAACTTCAAACACATGATCTTCATCGGAAAAATCTTCTGTTTCGCTGTAGACTTGTGTGGTGGGAGGCCGCCGGAAACGTGTGCAACATCTTACCATGATAAGGTAGTAGCTGATAAAGAGAAAGGCACTGACAAGCAACGCTGCTATGATGATAACATAAGCTGATATGTGGATGGTGGTGTCAGTGGTTGTTTGCGGTGGTAGTGGTGGTGATTGTGGCGGCCAAAAGATTTCTGGGTAGCTGCATTTGTAAGGGCATGTTGGACCACAGTCAGAACAGGATGAAGTTTGGTTGGAATCTTGTTCCGATAGCAGTTTCCGGTGGTCAATTGCCATTGAGAGAAGGCGGTGGCGGAGGTGGGTGAAAGGGGGGTGGGGAGGGGAGGATAAAATTGCAAGAATTTTAGGTGGGTTAATAGGTGAGGAGGATTAATCAAAGTAGTATAGTATGTGTGATTGTAGGTGGTGTGTTATCATCATAGCTTAATTGGATGTATTAAAAACCTAATTTTGAGATTTAAATTCAAGATATATATAAGTTATTATGAAAAACTCTACCAAGTTCGGCATAAAACTTTAATATCATAAGTAAAATTCGATAAAATGAAAATGTTTTTTTGTAGAATATTTATGAAGTGAACCAATTACTAAAACAAAAATACACAAATCGGTTTAGGCTTGGAATGAAAAAAGACGATGATTACCGAACGTCTGGCTACCCTAATCTGAGCTCGCACTTGAACTCGAGGAGGTCCTGCTACAATGAAAAAAAAGGAAAGGAAAAGAGATAGCGAAAGAGAAACCGAAAGGGAGGGCCAAAAATTTTGGTTTTGGGTCACAAATCGGTTTAGGCTTGGAATGAAAAAAGACGATGATTACCGAACTAGCGATCAATGCAACACCAAATAAGCGAACATGAACAAGGAAGTCATGCACTTTAACGGGCTCGTCACAAATTCGACGAATCAATAGATGAGGTGGGCTAGTGATATTGGAAACAACAAGTTATATGTTTCAAGATGATTGAGCGGAACATTTTAAATATTTGCATGTTTGGAAAATTTTAAGGAATAATAAAAAATGGTTGGGTGGTAAGGAAGGGGTAGATCTAAACGAAGCAAACGGGTGATTTGGGGTCGTATTACAATACATCAGATGCACATGTTGGAGTGAATCTAAACCACGACGACGACTTAGTTGACGTCGAACGACCAACTCGTCCGACGGGGCGAGATCAAGCAAAACAAAAAGGAAAAGCGAAAGCGACATCGTCACACTCGTCGGTTACTAGTCGCTCCGACGAGATTCAACAAATTAGGTCAGAGTTCTCGGGTTTGTGTACTACTTTGGAGGAACATATGCAACACTCGAAGAAAAGAGATCGTGAATCCGATCGACTCACGAAAATGCAATTGCGTTTTGCGGACGTTAGTCATTTGTCAGATGATATGTACGAGGCGATAATGGAAGTTAAACACAAGGTAAAAGAAAAATATAGTTTGTAGGTTTTATATTTTCTAAGTTTTATGTTATTACTTTCTAGTTAGTTATTTTAATTTTTCTAGTAAAGTAATTTCTTATTTAATATTTAATGAAATGTTTGGTTTTGCTTTTTTTAATTTAAATTAAAAAATTGGATATGTTTCGTAGGAGTCTATGCCCCATTGGAGGCATTCAAAGCATGGTTTCTTAGGCATCTACGTGGCACCGAATGTTGCAATTTTGTAGGCAACCATACCCTTTAGCATAATCATCTTAATCCTCTAATGCATATATATATATATATATATATATATATATATATATATATATATATATATATATATATATATATATATATATATATATATCACAAATATTGTGTGATCATGTGACCAATTTTAGACCATCAGATGAAAAAAAATTAATGGTTAAGATGACGCATGATCGTAATTAATTAAAAAAATAATTATTATTTTTAATTAAATAAAATCAAAAAGTGTAAATTGGACATTTTGTTGCAAAATATATAAGGAAATTTCTGATTTTTAGGATATATACCAAAATTTCAGGGAAATTTTCAGATCAAAATTTAAAATTTAAAATTAACATTTTTAGAAATTTACATTTGATGTCGATTTCCTAGAGATTAATTTGAACTCTTTTAAGGAATAAATTTCAAGTTCCATTATTAGCATTTCCATTTTCGAAGAATCAGACATGAATTTGAACTCTTTTCAAAGATAAAATTCAAATTCATTATTACCATTTTCATTCTCAAAGAATTAGATATGAATTACAAGTGCAAACTGATATTCTTGAAGAATAATATTAACATTCTTTAAAAAATAAAAGAATTTCTTAAAGAATAAGAATATACATAGTATTCTATACTATATAACATTATTTACTAAACCACAAATATTTTATCTATTATTTTTGAAGAATATACATAACATTGTTAAAGAATGTGTGGAGAAAAAAAAAGAAAATATAGCAGAACGTCTGTAAATATTCTTAAAGAATATGTACGTATAACTGCACTGAAACCGAACGCCAAGTCTTCTTTCAGCCGCCTCTTTACTTCATTTAATCAAGACAAAAGTTATAAACCGGTTCTCAAGACAAAAAAAAGTTATAAATGAATCACCATTTTCATCTTCATCTTGATAATGATTGAAGCCAGTTAACTAGTACTACTAATGCTTGGTCGTTGGGTTGTTCTTGATAATTTTCAGAATTGAAATCACACTTCAGATCATTGATGTCGCAAGTCGAGTCATTAGATTAGCAATATCCAATCGTCAATTTCAATGAATTAGTGCATCAGTATTCAGAAATTTCTAATATTCAAGTTGATGTCGTTACTTTGCCATTTCAGAAATCGCAAGGGTCAAATTGTTACCTTAAAATTGTTTTGTTTGAAATTGCATTCAGCCGCCATTTGAACTCGAAAATTGCTAAACTGAAATTGCTAATTTCCGTGATCTCACAAAGGATTGAAATCAGAACTAATTGAGTTGCAAATGGAGTTTATCTGAAATTGTTAGTCGATTGTCAATTTTTAGCGTACCTTTGTGTGCTCTCGACTGCCATCGGAAAGTACCGAAGTTGATATTGCTATGAATCAGAAACAAATTTTATCTGAAATTGTAATCGAAATTGGCGTTTGGCAAACCTGTGATTTTGGCGATCCGTGTTGAATTACAAAAACCCCAATTTATTCCTGGAAAAGAATCCTCGATACATGCTTCATAATCGATTAATTACGAAGAACCTTACAAGAATTATTTGGATTACAAAAACCCCAATTCAATATCAGAATTAGAAGTCAAAAGCGTACCTGAATATCGATTAACAACGGCCAAACAATTTGGATAGATGCAGATACGCAGGGATGTTTGTTGACCTGAAAAATCAAGAACTTGAGAGACCAAAACCCAAAGATCTCATCAAATAATCTCTGCGATTTTATGTATGACGATATATAAAACACCAATCGAGTATTAAAATCGTCAATTTAATAATGGTTTTACAATTGTACAAACTGAATTCCATAACTCATATACATTAAACAATGCAACCTTTACACAAGAACAATAAAGAAGTATTCATAATTTCTCAACCCAATCCAATACAATCCAAAGCAATACCTTGATGTTCGTCGACCTGAAAAATCAAGAACTCGAGAGACCAAAACCCAAAGATATTATGAAACAATCTCTGCGATTTTGGGTTTAGAGCAAGATGAAGGTGATGAAGAATCTTTATCGGCATTAGGGGGCATAACTGGAACCCCAAAAGCTTGTGCATGAGTTCTTATATCTTGTCGCCCCCTTGCCCTTCCGATTAGATAACACCTTCCGTCACCTTCTGATACTATTTCCTGATTTTGATTTTCTGGGCCCATATTATCAAATCAAAGGAAATCGAAGTTGCGTAAGGAAATAAGTATACAAATGGCTTCTGGTGAACGCCATTAATGTGGAAAAGATTATTCAAATGGGATAAAGCTACTTTTTAGATGACTCATTCTTGGATTTGCTCGTGGGATCAAAATAAGGGTTTTTTAATCTTGATCGGTGGCATGAAAATTTCAACAGAAGCCGTCTTTTGTATTTTCACAGAACGTCGTAGGGATGGTTTTAGAGGAATGCCGGCGGAGGTTATCTAGGTTGGAGAGAAAAAAGAGACAATATTAAGACTCTTAATATTGTCTCTTTTTTCTCTCCAACCTAGATAACCTCCGCCGGCATTCCTCTAAAACCATCCCTACGACGTTCTGTGAAAATACAAAAGACGGCTTCTGTTTACGGTTTACGGATCGGTTTACGGGTTAAACGGTTTACGGATCGGTTTACGGGTTAAGCGGTTTGAATATACGGTTTACGGTTCGGTTTTTGGTTTGAAAAAAATTAGGCGGGCCCCGCCCGAAACCCGCTTAAGAATTCATATTAAATATATATATATAATATATTAAATATTAAAAATGGATATTACACTTATAACCCTTTACCCTTTATACCAAAATTAGGTTACCTCTCTCACTGATCTCTCCTTACGCTGCGTACAACTGTGACACTGTCGAACCAAAGCTGAAAGAGTGAAACTGTGAAAGGCTCTCGAGTTTCGACTTTCGATCTCGCTTCTGATCTGCGGCTGCGAGCCTGCGCTCCACTTCACAGTTCACTCTCGGGCTCTCGGCGTTCACTCGTTCAGCACTTCACGGAGTTCACTCGTTCAGCACTTCAAATCGCAACTCGCAAGTTCCAAATTGCAGGTTTCAAATCGCATCGCAAGTTTCCTTTTTAATCGCAAGTTTCCTGTTTTAATTGCAAGTCTGATTTTGTTAATATGAATCTGATTTTGTTACTATCATACTATGTGTTCGTGAACTGTAAATCACACCCCAAAATGAATCTGATTTTGTTTACTATGTGTCAGAACTATATCTCAGACCCCAAAATGAATCAAATTCAGCATATGTGTTCATTTTGAATTTGGGTTTAATCAGAACCGTAGTCTGTGTGTCAAGATGAATCTGAATATCTGATTTTGTAACAAAATGAATCTGATTTTGTTACTGTTGCTGTCTGAATTTGGGTTTAATCAGAACCAAGATGAATCTGATTTTGTAATTTTGTTACTATGTGTTCATTTGTTGTTGTTACTACGTGTTCATCTGTTTGAGTTTGGTCTTGTTCATCTGATTTTGGTCTATAGTCTGTGTGTTACTGTTGCTGTATGAGGCTAATTACAGAAATCATATAATCTGAATTTGTTGTTGTTTTTATGTTGTATAAGCCATTAAGCCAAGTAGCCAACAACAACATGAGGAATAAATGGACTAATAGTATGATCGGGCAAAAAATAAGACTAATAATATAACTTAAAATGGGATTTTGCTTAAATGGTTTAAACCAAACCGTACCCGCCCAAACCGAAACCGCCCAAACCGCAAACCGTTTAACCCGCTTTTAAGCGGTTCGGTTTACGGTCGGTTTGACCTTCATCCCCAAACCGCCTAACCCGAACCGCCGAAACCGCGAAACCGCAAAACCGCCCGTTGCTCACCCCTAATTAAGAGGGTCAAATTATCAGAACTAACTGACCCATAATTACCGGGGAAATCCATAAATAAAGTATTTTATTTTTGATAACTAAAATAATTATATATAAAATTCTGAATTTACGCTTGTATCTTGATTGGCTGATAAGTAGTCATACATTCACACAATATTTAGTGTTCACATATGAACATATATATATATATATATATATATATATATATATATATATATATATATATATATATATATATATATATATATATATATATATATATATATATATATATATATATATATATATAAAATCCTTCCCAATAAAATGGTATTAGAGTCACAAAGATCAATATAATATGGAAGTACTACATGGGGTGCATGATCTCTAGGGTATTAGTGAGAATGGAATATATGAACAAGGGTGGAAAAAGAACTTTCATAGGAAGGTTTAAATATAATTCATGATCTTAGGAAGAAAGATAAAAATGCCCTCTACTTTATGTGCTAGGCTATTGATGACGTAATTTTTGAGAGAACATATTAGTGAGAATGGGCTACTTTGTATAGAACATATTGAGGAGATGGCAAAGTCAAAGTGGCTAGACTACAAAATTTAAGTTATGAATTCGATATCATAAAGATGTGAGAATCAGAACCATTAAAGAGTATAATAAAGATTATCCTCTTGTTAAATCTATTACGATTGAATGGTGAAAATCTAAAAGATACAATGGTTTTTGAAAACATCTTCTGAAGCATGATAAGAAAGTTTGAGTACATCGCCATTGCCATCGAAGAATCAAAGGATCTTTCAAACATTTCCCTTGAAGGTCTAACTGAAACCTGCACTCGCATAAATTACGAATGAAACACTTTGAATCCTCCACTTTTGAACAAGCCTTCCAAATGCAATATGCAAACCAATGAAATACAACAAGACTATCAAGTACCATGATCAATTACATAGCTCTAACAAAGGAATAGGAAACAAAAAACCACTCTCACAAATCCAATGATTTCATTGTTAGAAGTTTGGACATACAATCAAATTTTGTAGAAAAGAAATGTCGAAGAGAAAAAAGATTTTAGTTTTGTTCACAAAGAAGGATTGCATGATGGAGACACTATGTTCATGATGTTGACCTAGGAAGCACCGTTTGAATACATACCGGAAACGAAAGTTTAACTGCAAATATTGATACTTCAATAAAAAAGAAGTACATATGGGATACAACGAAATGGAGAAATCATTATAAATACAATGCATGGTGATAAAAGAATTACAAATGTATATCTCGTATGTGGATATAAACATAACTTACTCAGTGTGGGGCAACCTCACAGCTAACTTATTTTATATTTTCTTAGGCATGTATGTGATTATTGATATCGTGCTTATTTTTGTGCAATAAATATTGAAATATACTGATTGTATCTTCATATTGTTGTTCTCGTTCAAATTTTATAGTTACAAAATGTCTATCATTGCAAAACTGAGTTTACAGCCCTTGAAGTCAATGGAAAGAACTACATGCCATGTATGATTGATGTGAAAATGCATCTAAACTTCATAGGCATTTCCAATACTATGAATGAAATTAATGAGTTCTCTATACAAGATAAAGCAAAAGCATAACTTTTCCTTTGTAAGTATATTGATGAAATGTTGCTATTTGAATAACTTGATAGCACTGATCTAATCATTCTCTGGAATTGCTTGAAAGACAATTTTGATCATCAAATAGAAGTGATACTTCAAACTCTATAGATGAATGAATAACACTACGATTTTAGGACTTCAAGAAACTGAATGAATACAACTTAATTTTGTTCATAATATTTTCACAACTCAAATATTACGGACATGAGGTTACAAATGAAGATACATTGAAGAAAACTTACTCCATGTGGTCGTGGCTAAGGATGAGACCGTGGCTTTGTTTATGGCCATTTTAGTCAAAACCAAAACTATAATCAAAATGATAGATCTATTAGTGGAAGGGTAATTATTATAACCGTGGTTGTGGCCATAAAAATAACAATTAACATGCTCCACAAAGAAAGAATGCTCAGTCAGAAGAGAAGGCAGACATGGCAAGACATGATGTCTAGACAACACATACTTCTAATGATTCTTGCTATATATGTGGTAGCATAGGCCGTTGATCAAGAACTTGAAGCACACCTGCACATTACTACCACCTTACCAGGCTCCGCTCAAAGAAATGGGAAAAAGTAACCCTCATTGACAATGTGGATTTTTATAGTGTTGAATCTGAAAACACTAAGCTAAGTGTTTAAGGTTTCTTCAATGACATGGACGCCTAAGAATTAATATTTTTCAACATTTGTTGTAACTTGTATTTCTTTCCCCTATTTTTGTGTAATATTTTTACAAGCATAAATAAACTTTCGTTATGTTTACTTCTATGATTATAGACTCATCATTTATTTTCACATGTGAAATTCAATATAAGTTCAATTAGAGCCCAACACAAAGGAGAGATATTTTAATAGCAAAATGTGGTACTACACACACTATTTTGAAATCTGAGTAATATTTTTTTCAATAAACCCGACAAGGCTATCATAAATACTATATTAGGTCATGTAGACTTGATTGTGAAAATAGAAAATGCTCATTTTATGTTACCTAATGGTATGGAGTTTCTAACAAATAACACATTATTTTCTCCAAAGTCAAAAAGAAATCAATAGAGTTTCAATGACATATATCTTAATGGATATGACACTAAAATTGTGACCACAGAAAACAAGAAATATATGCTTATTATAGATAAGAACGATGTACTAGAGAAACATTAGTTTATAGCATGATAGGTTTGGTCACCTAAGATTAAGAATGATACAGATGATAATTGAGGTGTACATCCATTGAAGGATCATAAGTTCTATCAAGAAAGTAATATTAAACTATTTACATGCTGTTCATTTGGAAAATTAATTACAAAACCTTCCTCGATGAAGGTTGAAAGGAATCACCCACTTTTCTTGAAAGAATATAAGGTGATATATGTTGACCGATTCATTCACCACCCGGACCATTTAGGTACTTTATGGTATTAATATATTAATCAAGCAAATGGTCTCATGTTTGCATATTATCAACTCGTAATATGACATCGAATTTAGGGTACGATAACAGGGATTGAACCCTGCCAATTCATCACCACGTTTCTATCCCTACTTCCAATCATCAGTCTTACTCCTACGCCCAACAATAATACTAATACAAATAATGGACACAAAATATGTTATCTTTAAATTAAGGAAGTATACTATCAAAGTTAAGAATATTACATTATCAACAAACATCATTTATTTCATGCATTGCTTACAATACAATGTCTCATGAATTAAAGAAACAAGCGTGATGAATAAACACAAAGAACTTCACTATTATGGTGAATGATTACAAATCCAAACAAAATACTGAAATACATTGATCCCAATTCAAGTTACAATAAAATATAATCAATATAATTAATTAAAAATTTAGCACAAATAAGCTTGAGATGTTTAGCCTTTCATCTACTCCGAAAAATGCATCTTGATCATGACTGAGTTATTTATTGGAATTGGGGACAAATTGATGATGAAAGGATCCGTGAATTTGGCAGATGTGCGATCAATTGGTATTCTCTGATTATTCTTGGTTGTTGGGACCTTCAAAAGTCTTCAAGATGTGGTTATAAATTGGTCTAAGCCATGGTGGCATGGGCATCCTGGTACGAGTCATCAGCTCTTGGCACTAGTCTTGGCATTAAGGTGGATGCCACATCTACTATTTCTTCTGTTTGGGTATCTAAGTGGGTGTCATGGGTGTTGCTTTGGACGCCCCTACACTTGTTCTTAATATTGTAGTTTTAACTTGACTTCTTGCTTGCCATTGTAGGAAAACAACTTGACTTCTTACTTGGTTTGCACTTGAACCTTGTCATTTTCTTCGATGTTTTGTACCTAAAACAACCCATTCAAATAGTAGGACCCTTTCAATAAAAAAATTTAGACTTTTATAATGATGATTGCAACAAGTAGAATAAAATAAAATTGGCTGATCACTTATCCGTTGCACCTAACCCGTTATGGCATGTTCGGCCCCTTCATAATCAAGTCCTTCGACTATAAAATTTGGCGAAACTCTAGTATAACGCATACTATGCACTATGGCTAATACACTCCCTATGATATTGATAGACAACCTTATGCACTATGGCTAATACACGCCCTATGATATTGATAGACAACCTTAATAGATGGAACAATCTCCTTTCTTCATGTTCACAAAATTTTCTGGTCAGGACACGGTCATACTTTTATTAATTTTTGAAGATCTGTTCATCTAATAAAATGTATGTGAAGAATCCGATTAGTGTTTGACAGCTGGATAATTGCTATAGTTATTAGATATCCGATTAATTAGTATTAGATAAGTATTTTAGTTTAATTTAAGATAAGTGTTTATACTTATCTCTAGCAGGGTAGTTTGATTATAAATAGTTTTTTGCTGTTATCGAATATTATTATTAGGTTTTCTCTACTGGAATAAAATATCGTCTACTGTTTTCCCTTCTCTTCGTATCTCGTTCAATATGGT
Organism: Cichorium intybus; assembly: GCA_023525715.1. NCBI lineage: Eukaryota > Viridiplantae > Streptophyta > Magnoliopsida > Asterales > Asteraceae > Cichorium > Cichorium intybus. Next base: position 1,894,698 of record CM042013.1, read on the forward strand.
ATCAGAGCAGGTTAGCTTCTAAAACCTTCTGATCTGTTCTCCTCTCTTCCCGTTCTCCTCTATTCTCCTCGGTCAACCATGAGTGGGATGAGATTCGGTACTTTCTCCTCTGCCATGGTGGGGGAAGGCTCATCTGAATCCACTATTGACAGTCAAACTCAAAATCAATCTAACCCGAATGTGGAGTACATTATCCTTCCTACCGGCTATAAGCTAAATAGCCAAAACTACAACCTATGGGCACACTCCATATCTATCTTCATCGGGGGCAAAGGTAAAGAAGAATACCTGTCGGATTCACTTGTTCAACCTGAAGAAAAAAGTCCCGGGTTTAGGAAGTGGAAAACTGAAAACAACATGGTCATGTCATGGCTGTTAAATTCTATGACCCCGGAGATCGGCGAACAATTTATGTTCTACAAAACTGCATTAGAGATTTGGGAAGCTGCCCGGGACACATTCTCGAACCAAGATAACACCTCGGCTTTATTCGAAATCAAAGGAATTCTCCATGATCTGAAGCAAGGCGAATTAACTGTGACTACCTATTTTACTACACTAAATCGGTATTGGCAGCAACTCGATGTACTCGACACCCTGACTTGGAAGTGCCCAGCAGACGGCAAACAATACAAGCACATATTAGAGACCGAGAGAATTTTTAAGTTTCTTCTTGGACTCAATCAAGAACTGGATGAAGTACGGGGGAGAATTCTTGGGACAAAACCAATGCCGACCCTTCGAGAAGTCTTCTCGGAGGTACGAAGGGAAGAAAGCCGAAGGAGGGTTATGCTTGGTACGAACACGAATGCAACAGTTGATGGATCTGCACTTGTGACTCATCCTCAGAAACAGTCAGGGGGAGGTAATTCAAACTCCAATCAAAAGAAGAACACTAGGTCGAGACCTTGGTGTGAACACTGCAATCGATCAGGGCACACCAAGGAAACCTGTTGGAAGCTACATGGAAAACCAGTCGACTGGAAACCGAACTCTAGAAGCAACATAGCAGCAAGTGAAACTCAAGAATTATTCACAAAGGAGCAGCTTGAAGCCATCCGTAAAGCCCTACAGGTCACACCGTATGAAGACAAAGGAACTGCTGCGGTTGCTCAACAAGGTGGGTTTGCATCTGCTTTTGTCAGTTCTTCCGGGGCTCAACCATGGGTTGTTGATTGTGGAGCCACGGACCATATGACTGGGGACCAGCAAGCATTCTCTAGTCTCAAACCAATACCGAAAGGAAGAACAATTAGAGTAGCAACAGGGGGGGACGCACATGTTGCGGGCATTGGTACTGTAACATTGTCAAAAAACATAACACTAAGATCGGTGTTATATGTTCCGAACCTTGATTACAACTTATTATCTCCAATCAAACTCATGAGAGATTTAAACTGTATCACAGTATTAACCCCTTCAATATGTGTTTTTCAGGCCTTGAACTCGGGGAAGACGATTGGCAGTGCTAATGTCCGGGGCGAACTCTACCACTGTGAAGTCAACCGCAAAAGCAAACCTCAGGCTCTACTATCCTCATCAGTGGTTGAAACTCCGAGTCACGATAAAGTCATGTTATGGCACAATAGATTAGGACACCCAAACTTTGTTTATATGAGAAAGTTATTTCCTGAATTATTTAATAAAAATATTAGTTCTTTTACTTGCGGAGTTTGTCAATTGTCTAAACATGCTAAAAGCTCTTACCCATCCCATCCTTACAAACCTTCGTACCCTTTCCACTTAATTCACAGTGATGTCTGGGGTCCATCTAGAGTAAAAAACATTTCCGGGGCAAGATGGTTTGTCACGTTTATTGATGACCACACCCGGGTGACATGGATATTCTTAATGAGAGAAAAGTCTGAAGTCGGGTCCATCTTCCGGAACTTTCACAACATGATTCAGACCCAGTTCAATACAAAAATCCAAATTCTGAAATCAGATAATGGAAAGGAGTACTTTCACTCTGAACTTGGAAATTATCTGTCTCAACAAGGAATCGTTCACATTACCTCTTGTGTGGATACCCCACAACAGAACGGCGTGGCAGAAAAAAAAAATCGACATCTTCTAGAGGTAACTCGATCCTTGATGTTTACTAGTTCTGTTCCAAACCATTTCTGGGGAGAAGCTGTGCTAACTGCCACATACCTCATCAACCGAATGCCCTCCAGGGTCATCGGTTTTCAAACACCTCTTGAGGTACTTCAATCATTCTTCCCTCATTCTCGACATATAGGGAACCTACCACTAAAAACCTTTGGGTGTACCGCCTTTGTCCATGATAATACCCCGAACCGGAGCAAACTTGATCCAAGATCAATAAAATGTGTCCTTGTTGGGTACTCAGCAAACCAACATGGATACAAGTGTTATTCACCTAGCACCAGGAAGTTTTATAATTCTAAGGATGTCACATTTTTTGAAGAAAACCCGTTTTATTCCAAAATTGACATTCAGGGGGAGAAAACTAATAATGTGGAATATCAATTCTTGGAATACCCCGAGCCAATCATGGATCCAGAATCAAACTTAGATGAACCAATAACCGAAAACCAGAAAGAATTCCTGAATACAACCGATGTCCCAAAACCTGCACAAGAAAAGGAAAAAGAATATGTGGTGTATACAAGGCGTACAAAGAGACCAGTGGTAGAGCCAGTCACGGATGCAGCAACTGTCCAAGAGTCATCCTCGGATAAAAAAGGTAACTCTGAAACTCATAATTTATGCTCTCAACCCGACCTGGAAATACCAATCGCTTTGCGAAAGGGTAAGAGAAGTTGCACTGTATACCCGATAGCTAACTTTGTGTCCTATGAAAAGCTATCACCCAAATACAGGTCCTTGCTTTGTCATTATCAGAAATAAAGATTCCCAGAACGATTCAAGAAGCAAAACTAAAGAAAGAATGGGCAGACGCTGTGACTGAGGAAGTGAATGCTCTACAAGAAAACCAAACTTGGGTGTACACTGGATTACCGGTGGGAAAGAGAACCGTGGGATGCAAGTGGGTGTTTACAGTCAAGTATAACTCGGATGGAAGTGTCAGCAGATACAAAGCGAGGCTAGTAGCTAAAGGGTTTACTCAGTCGTATGGAGTAGACTATGCAGAAACGTTTGCGCCTGTAGCAAAATTAAACTCTGTCAGAGTATTGTTATCACTTGCTGCTAACCTTGATTGGCCCCTACATCAATTAGACATAAAAAACGCATTCCTAAACGGGGAACTTGAAGAAGACGTGTATATGGATATTCCGCCGGGTCTAGAAACCGCAGAAAATGCAGGAATGGTATGTAAGCTAAAAAAGTCTCTCTACGGGCTAAAACAGTCTCCCCGGGCATGGTTTGAGCGGCTTACACACGTGGTTAAAAACCATGGATTTACTCAAGCACAAGCCGATCACACCATGTTTATCAAACATTCAGAAAATGGGCAAGTTGCCATCATGATTGTATACGTAGACGACATAGTTCTCACAGGAAATTTCCAAGAAGGAATCAATGAACTGAAGCGAATACTCGGAAACGAATTCAAAATCAAAGACCTTGGTCAGCTCAAGTACTTTCTTGGGATGGAGGTAGCGAGATCAAAGAACGGTATATCCGTGTCACAAAGAAAATATACTTTAGATTTACTGGAAGAAACTGGGATGCTCGGATGTAAACCTGCAAATATACCCATGGAACCCGGGAAAAAATTCCAAGCTGGTAGTGAAAGTGAGTCTGTGGACAAAGGAAGGTATCAGAGATTGGTTGGGAAGTTGATTTATCTGGCTCATACACGACCAGATATTGGATTTGCTGTGGGTATGGTAAGCAGATTTATGAATAATCCAACCTCTCAACATATGGAAGCTGTATTCCAAATTCTTCGCTACTTAAAAAAAAATCCGGGTTGTGGTCTATTGTTTAAAAAGAATTCTGGCCGGGAAGTTGATGTTTTTACTGATGCGGATTGGGGAGGCTCATGCATAGATGGTCGTTCCACAACTGGTTATTGTACCTTTGTGTGGGGGAATTTAGTCACATGGCGAAGTAAGAAACAGTCGGTAGTTGCTAGAAGCAGTGCTGAAGCCGAGTTCAGGGCTATATGCCAAGGAGTGTGTGAAGGCATATGGATAGGAAGGATACTCAAGGAGCTAAAAATCTCGACTCATCCAGTGATGAAACTCTACTGTGACAACAAAGCAGCAATTGAAATATCAAAGAATCCAGTCCATCACGACCGAACCAAACATGTTGAGCTGGACAGACACTTCATTAAGGAGAAACTGGAAGCAAAAACTCTTGAACTGTCTTATGTGCCATCAGATTTCCAAGTTGCTGATGTCCTAACCAAAGCCTTGCCAAGGAGTAAATTCGAATGTCTGAAGAACAAGCTGGAAATGGTTGATATTCATTCCCAGCTTGAGGGGGAGTGAAGAATCCGATTAGTGTTTGACAGCTGGATAATTGCTATAGTTATTAGATATCCGATTAATTAGTATTAGATAAGTATTTTAGTTTAATTTAAGATAAGTGTTTATACTTATCTCTAGCAGGGTAGTTTGATTATAAATAGTTTTTTGCTGTTATCGAATATTATTATTAGGTTTTCTCTACTGGAATAAAATATCGTCTACTGTTTTCCCTTCTCTTCGTATCTCGTTCAATAGTATGAATGAACGTTTTTTATAATATGATTTAAAAAATAGCGTGTTATAGAAGTGATACATGTTTTGTGAAATAGGAGAAAGAGTATGTCACTTAAGGTTAAAAGAAGGGTTAAATAGTCATCTATTTTATTCGTTGACTATAGTTTTGTTCATAACAGTATCAAAGTGTGTTGAAAATGTGCTCCTCCCGAAGTGGTACTCGTTATGGATAAAAGATGTTGTTTTAGGAATGAGATTAGATGGACATGTGAGTTAGCCGTTCCAAAAAATAGGTTACCTAATCATGTAAACTATTTTTCAACTTTAAGCACAAAAAGCATTAATCAAATTTAACATGCATATGCAAAACACGTCTCGATATCAAAATTCACCTTCAAAACGTATATCAATATACGGTTTCGATTATCAGTCACACAAACACTGAAACAAACCCTAAGCATAGGGTTTGATAGAAATTTCACCATTTCAGACATAATTACCTATAGAACTTAAATAATTATTAGTAGTATATAAAACAATAAAATTGGTGTTGACAATACTTAACATGGGCAGCAAGGCCCATAATCATCCTATAACAAACACATAATTGTGAAGTTTTGACTTGGACATTACAAGTTACAATAAATAAAAAGCCTTTCCTCCAGCTAAGTCAAACTCTTCGTCTCCATACTTAATATACACATATACGTAACTACCAACTTAAACCACTCCATTAACAATATTCCATTCCTTAATCTTTAAACACACACACACATACAGATAAACACACAGATATATACATATACACACTCCTATACATATCTGTTTCCGACATTGAAGCTTTTTAATCTTCAAGAAAAACAAAAAAGGGCAAGAAATGTCTTCGGCTATCTCAAGATGCAGCGGGGCTAATCCTACCTCCTCTTCCAAACCCATCGACCAATCTTTTTTCTTCAATCCACTTACAAAAACACCTTTTCTGAAGAGCAATAAATCTGCATGGAATTTGCATGGCAGAAGTTGCAGAAGCTTGCAGTACTTGAGCATGTCGATGAATCTGCAAAGACCGACGCTTCTGAGACAAAGCAACATTAATCCGCCACCAGAAGCCCCTCTTCCTTCTGGATCCCCTTCTGGTTCTTTGTATGATATCTAATAATCCTATTTCTAACAAAAAAATGTTAAAAACCTTTTTTTGATGAATTTATATGTTCCCAGTTTCTTCAACCCCTAGCGTTTCTAGAGAACTTTTTTTGTCAATCACTCTTTATTTATTTATTTTCCAGGAGAAACTGGATTGTGGGACTGGTATTAACATTCATTTTACCCTTTTTCACCCATAAATGGGGTTCATGGCTTCTACTAAAAAGTAAGAAATTTTCAAAATTACATTTATATATTGAATTATTATGCACACGATTATGGACTGCAAAAAACCATACGATTGAAGCGGAACTGATAAAAATACAGATCAAGTTGATCAGAAGATAGAAGCAACAGAGCATGTTGTAAAAGCTGTAGAAAGTGTTGCTGATAAACTTGATAAAGTCATTGATGGCATCACCGATGATCTTCCAGATGGTAGCAAACTCAAAAAAGCTTTGGAATTTGTGGACGAGATAGCTGAAGGAGTCGCTAAGACTGCTCATGTAGCAGATGATTTCATCAATAAGGTTAATGTCCCCCCTCTCTATCGTTTTCTATAATAATTTTTTCTTATTTCTGATGATAATTCCCCTAATAGTTTTCTTCCCCGGCATATAATTTCATTGTTTTTAATTACCAGTTTACCACGATAACGTGTGAACTTGTACATTACTCCGACAATAAGCAAGTTTAAACAATTAACGAATAATTCATTTTGCATATTTCAAGGAAAACTATCGAATAAAGATAATATAAATAATTTTTTTAATCCTAGTCCTGTTTTCAAATTGATTTAAATATAAATACGATTAGTTTTTTCAAATTGACAAGTGCGTATGCGTGTGCATGTTTGGTTGTAATTTTATAAATTTCACATTTTAAATATAAAATACGATTAGTTTTATGTACCTTATTCTATTTTAGTTTGATATTTAAAAATGGAAATGGACCAGCAGGTGGAAGAAACTGAAGATAAATTGGAGTCGTTGATTCACCGTGAAAATTCAAAGGTGGAGGAGATTTCACAGCAGCCTAATGACAAAGAGGACCATGAAGTCACCGCGCAAGAACAAAATGATAAGAAATAAAGTAAAATACAATGTTTGGTATGACTCAATAAGACAATAACGCTTGAAATGAACATATTTCATTATAAGGTCATTTTCGTAATTTTCGTTTTCTAGATTGTTTAAAAAGTCATTCTTACATTTTTTACAAAATAATAGAATAATTCATTTGGTGTCGAAACAAAAATCAGACGTGAGAAAGAATGAAAGTTTATTTGTCCCTTTAGTTTCACGCTCATTTACTTGTAAATTGGTATCACCACATGAAACAGAAAAAATTATATCCTAATGTCTTGGTCTTTCTTTTCTTTTATTTCGTTTCCACACAATACACGCTAACACGCACCCCTAATCGACTTTTATACATAGAATTTATCGACGGAATTTAGCTATCTCTCTTCTTAGTATTGTTGCAAAAGTCGCTAATCGGTTACACGATGACTAGTGAGTTGCGGGTACTTGGTCTAGACGTAGTCGGAGAATATTCCATAAGTACTCGAACAGGGTAAAGTTGTACACATTTATGATCATACATACTAAAATACTGACTATAATTATAATTACATTAAATTTGAATTCAATTGAACAAAATTAAAATTAAAAAACAAAATATCGGATTATTAAGTAAATGGGTCCCTAAGTAAATATATAATATATGCTAAATTAACTACTTGACAATTATAGTTATTTATTATACAAAAAAATTGAAAATTCACGAGTAAAGCCGATTTTTTCTGAGTTTGACTGGTTTTTTCCGAGTTTGACCAATTCCAAGGTTGACCGGGTGTGTGTTGATTGAGGTTGACCGATTCTGACTGAGTTTGAGCATTTCTGGTCGATTCTCATGAAAACACATCGAACAACAGTCGATTCCAAATACCCAACCGCGTAGGCCGAGTTTTACAACATTAACTTTTAACGGCGGATCTCTTACAAAAATTAATTACGGATTTCTGTGACAATTAGTCCATGGCCTATCCTTCACAAAATCTGATAATAATGTAATGTAAACTATATCACTAATTATTAATTAGTGATATAGTTTACATTGCACTACACATCAAATCGACTTGTTCCTATCTTTGTTTCGTTTAAAGTTTGTTTTACAGTCCATAGTACACATAAAAAATCGACATCTCATTGGTTTATACAATTTTTAGTAAAGCATCAATAAGACTTCCTCTAATACTTATGTTTCACAAGTCACATAACATATCAAGTAAAAGATGCTCTTTCAAAGAGCTCGTATGAATAGTGTTACAGATGTTGTTTAATTTGGTGACAAACCTTTAGTGCAAAAAGATATTATTTTAGAGATTAATTAGGCAACTTTAAACGAAACAAATATAGGAACAAGTCGATTCTATGTGTACTATAGAATGTAAATAAATAATAAAAAAAAAAAAAAAAAAAAAGATAGAAACAATAATCTATGCTACTTTGAATCGTTTGTTATCTTAATCTTTCTTTTGAACTCCTCTAAAGTGGTTTTTCTTCACCCATCACACGACTCAAAAAGACAAAATAATAGGTGAGAAAATGCCTATTGGGTTATACGTAGATTATATTCAAATAAACGAGATACATTTGGAAATCAATCACAATGTAATGGTAAACCAAATGTGACTCGTACGTCTTCGTACTTCTTAGATAAAAGGAATACTTAGACTTACATGCGTCTCCTAAACTTTTTTGTTTGCATTCCAATAAATACCGAATCTCACATACGACCTAATAATTTCTTGTTTTCTTTTTCTTCTCTCTTCAAACGGATTGTTTCCGTATAAGACCAAGAGGAGCCGTGACCACTCACCCCAATGGGTTGGAGTGCCACGTAGGCACCACCTCAACTTCCCCTTACTAACTCCTCACCCATTTAATTTTAGTAAATTGTAATCACTCACTAACCACTCACTTTTTTGTTTTAAATAAATAAAAAATAAACAAAATTAAAACAAATAATTTTTTTTAAATAAAACATTTCATTAATTAAAAATTACAACCTGAAATTAAAACCACAAACGTTAAATTAAAATCGAAAAATAAACCGACAACCTACAAATTAAAAGAAGACAACTAAAACGATAAAACGAAAAACGAAAAAAATTAAACGACAACCTAGTAACCATATTTTGTCATAATATCCGTTTTCAATTTTAAAACCAACTCCCGTTGTCGCCCCTCGAGATCCTCCCCCGGATTGGACGTAAAAAACTTAATATCTTTTATACGTTGTTTTTCTTCACGGAGCTGTTGTTTTTTATCATGGGATCGTTGACGTTCTTCCCGGGCTCGTTGTTTGTCTTCCAACGTTTTTTTGTCCAACTCAATCCGTTCGGTGACATTTAAATTGTAGCGTTCGAATTCCACCCGCATAAGTGTGACGTCTTCGCTACTTTCCGAGCCACCTCCCGCACTCGACGAACTCGTTTTTCCTTTTCTTTTTGCGGCATCTCGTCCCATCGGCCGGCGGTATTCGGGAAATTCAAGGGGATCGTCGTCGAGGTCATCATTTAAATCGAGGTTGATACGAGCGTCGGAGGAGGTAGTGTTGTGGCCTGACTCGGAAGTTTTTGAACGTTATCTCGCCAGGGCCGGGAGGTCGTTTTCGGCGTTTAAATCATGTCATTTTTTTCATTTTTCAACGATACGCCAAAACTCAACATATCAGAAAGCTGTTCCATTATTGTCGTCTTTGTAAATTTTTAGCGCTTCCTCGAAAACATGTTGCTCCGTTTGACCGCTTTTCCGATGCGTTCGTAGATTGTGTAACAATACGTTAAACTGCATATATCGCAGTATTTTGTTGTCAACGAGTCTTTGGAACGATAAATCTCCTGTCTTAATTCTTGGTGAAAGCGGTCCCGTACCCGCATCCAAAAATGTTTCACCGCTTGGGCGTTTCCAGCCACCGCATCCTCGGAAACGTGAATCCACGAATGGGCTAACGCGATTTCCTCTTGGGTTGTCCATTGTTGTCTTTACGCTTTTCCTCTCCTTTGTGCCACGGGTTGGGGTTCCGGTTGCGTTTCTGGCACTAATTCCGGTTAGCTTTGTATTTCGGGAACGGAATCGGGTAATGGGTTTTGGAATTGTTGAGTTGGTGTGTCGGGAAAAGGTTGATAATTTTGGTATAAATTTTGCGGTTGCATTTGCGGGTAACCCGACATTTGGTATTGGAACGTTGGGTGAGAAAATCAGTTGGTTCATTTGTGGACGGTAAACGTTCGTGTTGTAGAATTGCTCGAAACCGAGAACGTTTTGCCAGTTTTGATTCGTTGGTGGCGTTTGATTGTTTGGAGAATCTTGGTTAGACATGATTTTTGGAATTTTTAGAGAGATTTGGATGTAAAATATCAGTGTAGAAGATGTGTAATTTTTTGATGAGTAAATATATGTATATAAAGTAGGTAAATGTTTAAAAAAATTGGATTTTTTTATCGTTAACCTCAAATAGTCGTTTGGGGGGGGGGGGGGGGAGGGGGTTCTTTTTTAAATTGCACCAAAGTCCAGGGGGTTAATAAGGAAAATTGGTTGAGCTTGTCGCACGGTGTCACAACCCCGTGGAAGCACCATCATTGCAGTCACAACCCCAACTGGGGCGGTGTTACCGCGTGTGGTGGGGTGACACGGTGGACACCGCCCTCCTACCCGGCATCCGCTCCGGTTGGTCTAAGGAGTGCTCTTCACATAATCATGCTAAAGGATCCTAATAGCTTATATGCACTCTTCATAAGGTGGTGCACGTATCAACATCTTCTCCTTTTTTTAGGAATGGACTTACAAGTTGTATATGATCAAGACATGCTTTTCTCTTAGCTCTCCTTTTCCTATTGTGAAGTTGCTTATCACAAGCAACTCTAATTATTATTTTCATGAGAATTTATTCTCTAGAGTCTCTCCTTCATACCTTTGAAGGCTCATTCTCTTTAATTACCCCTAAGGATTTTTTTAACATAAAGCTTATTCCTTCATCGAATTCTTCTCAATGACGTTAAATACTCAAAAGGTGCATAAATTTGTGTATATGCTTGTAAGTCCATATCACAAAGTACACCAAAATTTCTCTACTCTCTTCGAACATCGACTTAATGGATAATATATTATGTATTTGGTGGTTGTCGAGGCCAACAAATTAAACTGTAAGAACCCGCAAAATTTGTAAAAGGATAAAATGGTCTTTCGATACATTATAAGACCCTTAGGTAAAATAATATGACGTTTGTGAGATAATAATATAAGAAATACAAGCTTATGAAAATTTGGAATTTTACCACGTGAATAGTGAAATTTGGCCAAAAAGGGTAAAATGGTCATTTGACATGGAAATGACCAAAATGACAAGAAATTGTTAAGTTGGTAGCTAATAGAACTTGGTTTGCAAGATTATGGGTCATAGGACCATTTTTGAAAAAGAAATGGAATCTAAGGGGTTAATATGAAAATATTTTATAAAAACTAAATATATATAAAATGAGAAGATATACCACTTCTCATTTACTGGAAGTTGAGAGCAGATTCTAGAGGCTTGGAGAAAAGTCACGATCGATCAAGAAGGATTGCAAGATCAAAGTTTAAAGATTGAAGATAACACATGGAATTTGGTGATTTCTAGGTAAGAACTTCTTAATTCTTCAAGTTTTGTTGGATGATCTTCAAATCCAACTTCTGATTTTATGGATGAAGTTAATCCAACGAATCCATATACTTTATCTAGCTCGAAACATCATAGAAAACAAGTTCTAACCATTGAATATGGTGGAATTCAAAGAAATGATGATTTGAGTCAAGAACCCTAGAAATTGGGGTTAATGATCAAAGTCTTAATTGAATGCAATTAACTAGTTACAATGAGTCATAAATGTTGTTTATGGATGAAGAAACCATTAGAAGTGGTTTCCTAATTATTCCAATTAATTATAATGAAATTATGAATGAAATTGGAAATTGAGAAAATGGAATGGAATTGATGATTCCATGGTTGAAATTTCATTAGAAATGGTTAGATAAGGAATTGGAATGATTCCTTTGGGGATGACCAATGAATTAAGTGCTTAATAGGTTAAATAATGACATTTTAAGCATATGTATGAAAAAGAATAAGAAGTAAATGAAATTGTAATTTCATAAGTTATACAATAATAAGAATGAAAGTAAAAAAAAAAATATATTCTGACAGAATTTTTACGCCAACTTAAACTGTAAAACTGTACAAATCTAGAAGGCGAAAAATTATGTTTCATACATGAAAAGAAACCTACAGATGTCTAGTTTCTAAATCAAAAAGCGGTGAGTCGTTTCGATTCTTCTAGAGTGAGTTATGCCGTTTTTCGTACAGGGTATCCTGTTTCGGCAGATTCTGTCCCACTTAGGAATATGAATGTATATGTTAATATAACGATCAAAGAATTGAAAGAAAACCATTCTTAGCATATATGGATGTAGTATGAGTAATTAGAAGTGTTAAATAACAGGATAGAAGTCTAAATGGCTTAATGAAAGAAGTTTAGAAATGTTATAATATGTATGCTTGAATTGGTTCTTGAATGGAATTGAAACTGCAATTTCAGTTAAGAATCATGTGGGTTAAGTAGCTAATGCTTCCAATAAGTCATTAGTTAAAAATTTAACTCTAAAACATAGAAGTAGATTGCTATTCTTGAGAAATTTCAAGTTTGGTCAAGAACTTCAATTCTTGCATTTGATTGATTCAAACGATTTTAATAGCTTAAAACCTTGTACTAATGGAGGTTTTTAGTCAAGGAACAAACCCCATATGATTAAGACATATATTAAGGACTTAATGGGTGAAAACTGCGTGCTACAGTGCACTGCGTGCTACAGTGCCCTTCAGACAGGGACCAAAAATGTTAAAAATGTTAGAAATCCAAACGCTAGAAACAATAGCTAGACATGTCCGATTGATCTGAAATTTTAGCCATAACCCTAAAATGGTATAAGAACATGTCGGGAATGGTCAAATCCGTAATCCGACCTTGCGGAAAAGTCACTGTAGCGGCAGTGGCTAAAATCACTATTCACGTCAAAACTTGATTTTTAGAATTTGAGCTAGACTTGTCCAATGAACTCCAAATTTGAAACACAAGTCTAACATGGCCTAAGATTTCATGGAAAAGAGTTGGAACTGAAATACGACCCCTCGGGGGTACTATAGCAATATACGCGTATTTCGGAGAAAACCGTTAAACGAGTTTATTAATGGCTATACATTTATTATAACCTAGAGTTATGTTATATGAGACTTTAGCATTATAGAGTTAATTATATTGTGTATTTATATATACTACTTGTATAGGTGGTGCTTCAAACGTTATTGAGCACGGGAAAGGAAAAGGCGTACGTGAAGCCTAGTGAACCGTAGTAAAACCAAGGTGAGTTTTATGAGGATTTCTATAGTACATAGCAATATGTTATTTTCAGAAAAGTAAGATTTCAAATGTTTATAAATACTAAAGTTTGGAAAATAGTTTTGAATGAAGCTCTATACAAGGGCTTAGTGTTTAAAACAGATTTTTAAAGTATGGTTTGCAAGGTATTTTGAAAGAAGTTCCTTATGTGAACTAAGTTGTCAAAATCAGTTTTTTTAAAAGTATTTTCAGTAAAGAGTTATAAAATGTTTGAGTAAGAGTTGTTTACAAATTGTGCCCCATTTTGACCAATTTGAGATGAAATGAAGTAAGAATTAAAGAAAGAAAGAAGTATGAGCCAGTTGTCCGGACTAGGATCACCCACATAATCGGGGGATCAGAAGACACTACTGGGGTGGTACCTCCCGTCGCGAAGTAGTTGTCTAGCTTAGTATACCCTTGTGCTTGAATCCGTTCCAAGTCACAAAGGGGAGACAAAATGAGCAGAACCTAGCGGGCGGATCTGTTCTGTCCCGCGAGGTGAGCTAGTAGAATGAATTAAACTAAATTAATTCATGAGTTTCAGTTGGTCACTAGCAAACGAGAAAGAAAGCAGTTTTTAAAGAAAGAGATTAGTTTTGAGAAAGAATACAGTTTTGATAAAAGAAAGTAGTTTTGAGAAAGAATACAGTTTTGGTAAAAGAAAGTAGTTTTGAGAAAGAATATAGTTTTGATAAAAGAAAGCAATTTTGAGAAAGAAAGTATTTTTGAGTTTTGAAGATAGAAAGTTTGAGAAAGAATACAGTTTTGGTAAAAGAAAGTAGTTTTGAGAAAGAATACAGTTTTGATAAAAGAAAGCAATTTTGAGAAAGAAAGTATTTTTGAGTTTTGAAGATAGAAAAGAAAAGAGATTTGAGATTTATTATGTAATAAGTTCTAGTAGTTTACTTGTTTATATTTCAAGTCTTAAAGCAGAAAAGTTTTGGGTCTAAAACCCATATTACTCACGAGACTTTATGTCTCGCGTATTATTTTTAAATGCTATGTACTTAGGTGAGATGAGCAGGAGCTGGAGTGGGACCAGTGTGTATACAGTAAGTTTAAATTATGGTTTTCTGTATTGAGTCTGTAATACCCTTTCAGAATAAAGTTTATATAAAAAAATTTTGGTGACTTTTCATGGTCACGTTTTGTAAAATGTTTTGTAATATAAACTATATTAAATTATGGTTTTGAGAAAGGGGTGTTACATAAACCCTATTTCTATGACACAAAATAGCGTATAACGGTAAAGGGATCGAATCCACGTAGATTGGTTCAATTTGTAAAACTATGCGATCAATTCGAAACGAAATATATATTTGAACAAAGTAAAATAAAAGGTGGTTTGTTTGTTTGAGTTAAAATGTAAACAAAAGTAAGTAAGCAAATTTTGGAGAAGTGAATCAAATATGGAGAAACAATCAATATTGAGATTTCATCACAATTTCAACTAGTAAGTTTATCAAGGTTTATAGTGCAATGTATTTAATTTAATCTGGATTGACTATAGCATCTCAAAAGCTTGAAATACATTGATTTTTCTTAATTGTATGGAAATTAGAAAAGTTCTTAATACTTGTCTTAATCAAAGTCAAAAGTCAAATAAGCATCAAACTCAAGTAAATTGACTAGCAACATAGATTTCAGAATCACAAGCTCAAAGGAAATCAATAAACTTCCATTTCTCTTTGAATAACACAACCCCATGATTTTAAAAATGAATATAAGCATCCCCTAAAACCATTTATCACTAATTTGTTCTAAAAATCAATTACCTAATTAAGAAAACAAACGGCAATAATCATTCAAGCATTCAAACTCATGAAAAAGAACACAATAACAATTTAGAGAACTAAACCAAATTGCATTCATAGATTGGAAACCAAATACTCATAAACCTTTCAAAACCTAACTAATTGTTCAAGGATTCAGCCAATATTGATAATAATAGTCTAGGCAAGCACGGCTAGAACAACAAACAATAAGTAAATAAATGTACCAAACATTATGTTTCAAAATGTTATAAATCCAAGTGAAGAAATGAAGAAGAAAATGCTCCAAGAAGTGTTTCTCCCAAGCCATAGCTTTGCTCTGTCGAATTCTAAAGATGAAGAATGAGAAAACCCTCTCTAAAACCCCACAAATAGCAGCACAATACGTGAAAATATAAAAATTGAGGGTGTGCATGGGTCGGTTTGGATCGGTTTTTGGGTAAAAACCGAACCCAAACCGATCAATTCGGTTTTTGGGTTCTAGAACCTGTCGGTTTCGGTTTCAACCCATGGGTTCGTGGGTTTTGGGTTGGAACCCAATTTCCAACAATTATAAAAAAACTTATAAAATTAATAATCACATTCTACCAATTATTTTTAGTCATCATTTACATGGAATAACAATTTGATACATTTTTATACACTTAACTCTATAAGAAATAATTTAGTGATGTAACATTTGACGTATTCAAGTGCATATTCTAGCGGTTATTAGAAACTTGGTAAAAGATATGGAAAAATAAAAAAAACACGTCAATCTACATTATCGATGCATCTTATAAGTGTCATTAACTTGACCTAATCAATACCCTAACATACTACAATATATATCAAATATTAATAATATATTAAATATTTTTGGGTTTGGGTTGGTTTTTCGGTTGGTTTTAGGGATGGGTTGGTTTCGGTTTTAGTGGGTCGGTTTTGGGGGTGAAACCGAACCCAAACCAAAATTTTCGGTTTTTAAAATTTCAAACCCAAACCGTCGGTTTTTGTTTTGTTTTTGGTTTTTCAGTTTCGATTTTGTCGGTTTTTCTCGGTTTTCGGGTTCGGTTTTGCTCACCCCTGATAAAAATGCCCCTTCCGACTGTTTGCGCAGGCCGTGTGGATGCGTAAAATGCCCAAAATGGGTCTGATTCGGGTCATGTCACCAAAAGTCTTCTTGGTATCTTTCCTTCTTTGTCTATAACCGAGTTTGACCTTCTTTGATCAGCTTGTTAGGCTAGAGATATTCAAATTAGCCAATGTACATCATCTTTGGTCTATTGCCTTCATCCAAATCCATATCTCAAAAATCTACAAGCCATCTATCATCCTGAAAAATCTTCGTGCTCCGCTTCCCGAAAGATATATCAACTCCCACTAGTCTTCAAAATATCTACAATTTATCCCCGAATGATAAAAATAATAAAAATAGAAAATATGCATGAGAATTATACTAAAAATGAATTAAGACGTGCTAAAATAAATTATAAAAAGAAGAAATAAAAATGAAGTGTTAGTATTCTTTTGCAAGGTTAAAACTAACCTTCTTTTTTCTCTATCGTTTCGATGTTGTCATATATCTAAATGTAACGCTTCACGACATCCATACCTTAAGGGTCACTTGTAGGTAGTTGTCATTGTAATTTTGCAACACCACATTCTTGTGCCAGAGAAAGTACCAATGTATGACATCACTCTCTATTCCTTAACTAAACAACTTCTCACAAAGCAATGATAACTTTGTGTGTGCTATTATTCCTTCCCATCATCATCATCATCATCATCATCTTCTTCATCATCCCTTTATGTAACACCCGACTCATAGAAACAAATACACCCAAAATTTTTCACTTTTGAAAACATAGTGTATCAAAACAAAACATAAGTTGGTGTATAAGTTACATACAAGAAGTATATAAGTGTATCAAGGGAGTACAAAACATAATAAAACTCCCTTAAGTCGGGCTGCTACTATCCACTTCTACATGCCCTAAGCTTCCTATCTATGGGCTATCTACTTCCCTTTACTAGGGTCATGCTTACCTGCAGTGTCATGACACACTATGAGCTGCAATGTCAAGACTCTTTCAATTGGTGGGCGATTGACTTTGTTGAAAACTGTATTGAGCTCCATTCCGACTTTCTTCATGTCTCTTTACAGAGCTCCTTTAGTCGTGCTCAAGAAGTTGGAGTCCTTACGAAGCAATTTTTTCATAAGGGCTGATTTGGAAGAGAATAAAATGTATTGGGTTAGTTAGGATAAGGTGTTAATGTAGGAGAACTATGTTGGTTTAGGTGTTGGTAGTTTCTTTGTGTTTAAAAGGGCTCGTTTGTTTAAATGGGTTTTGACGTTTTGGCAATTACATGATGATTTGTGGTCTCGGGTCATTATAGCTTTACATGGCTTCATGGTTTTTGGATCGTCAGGCTACTAGTCACAATTCTACTTGGTTAAATATCATTAAAAGCAGCACACATTTGTGTACCAAAAGGGTAAATTTACTTTCTTTTTTGTCACAGGAAGGTGGGAGACAGGGCTCACACTATATTTTGGGAGGACTAGATGGGTCATACGGTGCTAAATTGAAGTGGCATCATGGCATTTTTAAATTTTTTCCGTCGACAACCTAAAGGCGGTACAAGACTGAACAGTGAGAGGGTCTTCGCCAGTTGTTGGCCTCAATTTTGTTATCTCAGGTCCTGATCGTTGAACTTGGAGCTTAGATGGTTCATCTAATTTTTAAGTGGCGCCAGCTAGGTCATTTATTGATGAACAGGTGTTGGGTTCGGTCAATACAACCACTAGATGGGTTAAGTTTGCGCTTATCAAGGTCAACGTGTTTGGTTGGAGGTTAGCTTAGATAGTCTTCCTATACATTCTAATCTGTCTAGGAGAGGTTTTGACATTCCTTCTATAATGTGTCCTCTTTGTAATAATAACATGGAGTTGTTAACAATAGTCAAAGATAAACAAGGAAGCAATTTTTGTATTTTATGTAAATTAGTAAATCTCCTGTAAAGTATGAAAGTTTGTTTTAATTTTATTTCTTTCCTCTGTATCATTGATTATAAATATTGTGCAATATACCATTCACCAATTGAACGGTGATTTTATTCATCTTCACATGGTATTAGCTTAACAAACCTACGCCTCTCTCTCTTCTCTTTCATCGACTGCAGCAACCCTTCAACCCACCATGGCGGCTACTGATGATACCTCTCTTCCCCTTAATACTCTGCTTCATCTTCTCACGATTAAACTCTCCTCCACAAACTATCTTGTTTGGCGCAACCAACTGCTACCTCTCTTCTCCTATCAGAAACTTTCTGGTCACATTGATGGTACTGTTCTTCCTTCGCCCCCAACCACAGCCACCGGCGATGTCACTATACCAAATCCTGCCTACATCAAATGGCGTGAAACTGATCAGCGTGCACTAATTCTCTTACAATCTTCATTATCCGAAGAAGCCATGTCTGTTGTTCTTGGCCTGCAATCTGCTCGCGAGGTTTGGTGTGCACTTGAACATGCCTATAGCCATGATTCTCCTGACCGTATGCATACCCTTCGGGATTCTCTCCATCTTTTGCAAAGAGGAAACTCGACAGTCGCTGAATATGGTCGGAAGTTCAATACCATATGTGACCAGCTTGCTGCTATTGGGCATCCGGTCGATGACATTGACAAAAATCATTGGTTTCTCTGTGGCCTTGGATCTTCCTTCGAAATGTTCTCTACCACTCAACGAGCCATCAAGCCTCGTCCGGTTTTTCGTGACTTATTATCTCAGGCAGAAAGTCACGAGTTGTTTCTAAATTCGGTCCATGGTTCTCCCGCTCCAGCTGCTGCATTTACCGCTCAATCTTCCCGGCCTTCCACTTATTCATCTCGAGGTAATTCCAACCCTTCTCGTGGTCGTGGTCGGTCTTTTAATCGCGGAAATCGTGGTCGAGGTCGTGGTCCCAATTGCCAACTTTGTCGCAAATATGGTCATTATGCAAATGCTTGCCCAGATCTGTCCTCCTTTGCTAATATATCACCATCCGTTGATGTTAATTTAGCTCAAGCCTTTCATGCACAGTGTCATGTCAATGATAACTCTCCTGACTAGTATGTGGATACCGGTGCCTCTGCTACGGATCTTGACTCTACAACTCCATATCCGGGTAATGAAAAAGTTGTTTTCGGTAATGGCACCGCCCTTCCCATCTCTCACATTGGATCCTCCACTATTTCTAATAATCTTAAATTGCTTGATGTTTTGGTTGTTCCTCATTTGACAAAGAGTTTATTATCTGTCAGCAAACTCACATCGGATTATCCGGTTGATGTTCTATTCTCTAATCCGTTTTTTGCTATTCAGAATCGCAACACCAAGAAAATTCTAGCTCGGGGGCGTCGTAGCCGTGGTCTTTACATTTTAGAGCAAGGACAGAAAGCTTTCATGGCACACTTTCGTTCCAAAAGACTTCATGCATCCTATGAGTTATGGCATACCCGTTTGGGACACGTTGCGTTTGATGTCATTTCATTGTTAAATAAATTAGGACACTTATCTGTTACATCTCTTTTACCAAAACCTTCTATTTGTTCTTCATGTCAATTATCAAAAAGCAAACGATTATCTTTTGATGTTAATTTGAAACGTTGTCTTCATGTTTTGGATATGATACACTGTGACTTGTGGGGGCCCGCACCAATTGTGTCAAATGATGGTTACTCTTATTATGTGATATTTGTCGATGATTTCTCTAGATTCACGTGGTTTTATCCGCTCAAGAAAAAATCCAAATTTTATGGTGTTCTCGTGGCATTCTTGAATTTTGTTCAAACACAATTTTCTTGCAAGGTTAAAACTCTACAAACCGAAGGTGGCTCTGAATTTCTTAATCATCGGGTTCGTGATCTTCTCATGGAAAATGGGACCCATCATCGTATTTCTTGTCCTCACACGCCCCAACAAAATGGTCGTGTCGAACGTAAGCATCGCCACATTACCGAAACTGGACTTGCCATGTTGTTTAATGCAAAATCTCCGGCCTCTTTATGGACAGATGCTTTTCGCACTGCAACTTATATTATCAACAGGTTGCCCTCTAAGATGCTTCAACAAAAATCACCTTTTGAGCTACTCTTTTCTACGGCACCAACCTACAAAAATTTTCGTACCTTTGGATGTCATGTGTTTCCATATTTACGGGACTATTCCCCACATAAGCTCTCACCACGAAGTGTTCCGTGTGTTTTCATTGGCTATAACACCCAATATAAGGGATATCGTTGTCTTGACCCAACAACTTGGCGTATTTACACTACCCATCATGGTCAATTTGATGAGTCGTTCTTTCCATTTTCTAATGCGGTGTCCAAAGTTGATCTTTCCACACTTGTTTTTTCAGATTACTACGAACCCGACTTCTCTCCCATCTCTCCACCACCTCCTACCGAATCTCTAGCACCATTACTGCCCACCAAACCCTCTTCGCCCTGCACTCTTTGTCCGGCATCATCTCTACCCGAACCACCCCTAGCTAGGGAACCCTCTGTTGTCGTCCCGCCTATCTCACTCCCGGTCTCGGACAATACACAACCCTCTTCTCCCTCTCCCGCTCATGTGCCCACATCTACCTCAACTCATCCGATGGTTACTCGTGCAAAATCTGGAATTTTCAAACCACGTCATATTGCAGACCTTGCTAACGTGTCTTCTAGTGGTCTACATTGTGCTTTGTTATCAAATGTTGAACCAAAAGGGTTCAAATCTGCATCCAAAAATCCAGCATGGGTCGACGCAATGCAAAAAGAAATGACTGCCTTACACCAAAACAACACGTGGGATCTTGTTCCACGACCCAAAAACTGTAACGTCGTTGGTTCTAAATGGGTTTTTCGCACGAAGTACAAATCTGATGGCACTGTGGATCGGTTTAAAGCATGCCTAGTCGCTCAAGGTTTCACACAAGTCCCTGGCTTGGACTACTCAGCTACTTTTAGTCCTGTCGTTAAAGCCACCACCGTTCGTATTGTTCTATCTCTTCCCGTTCTTCATAAATGGCCTCTTCATCAGCTTGACGTCAACAATGCCTTTCTAAATGGTCAACTCGTTGAAACTGTTTTTATGGAGCAACCTCCAGGGTTCACTGATGCGAAATTCTCGTCTCATGTCTGTCGTCTCAAGAAGGCATTGTACGGTCTCAAACAGGCCCCTCGAGCCTAGTTTCACCGTCTCAACAATTTCCTTGTCAAACTTGGATTCACATGCAGTCGTGCCGACCCATCTTTGTTTGTCTTTAAGCGGGATTCTCAAGTCATTTATCTCTTAGTTTACGTGGACGATATCATAATAAAGGGCAGTGATCAGGCTACGATTCGTGCTTTTATCTCTCGTCTGCACAATGAGTTTGCTATCAAAGATCTTGGGCGTCTCAACTACTTCTTAGGACTCAAGGTAATCTACACAAACTCCAGACTATTTCTTAGTCAAACTAAGTATGCTCGGGATATCCTTCTTCGTGCTGGAATGCTTGATTCAAAGCCAATCGCCACTCCTCTTACTACTGCTGGAAGTTTCACTTCTGTGGGGACATCTTTTTCTGATCCTACTCTCTATCGATCCTTGGTTGATGCGTTACAATACCTTACGATAACCTGCCCAGATCTATCCTATGCTGTTAATCAAGTCAGTCAGTTTCTGCATGCTCCGACTCAGGATCATTTCCAGGCAGTAAAACGAATTCTTCGTTATGTTAAAGGCACTCTCACATATGGTCTTTCATTCCAACACTCGTCTAAGCCGACTATCTTAGGATATTCGGATGCGGATTGGGCTCGGTGCATCGACACCAGACGCTCTACGTATGGTTACTCTATATTTCTAGGCGGTAATCTTGTATCTTGGAGTGCAAAGAAACAACCTACTGTTGCAAGGTCAAGTTGTGAATCCGAGTATTGTGCCCTTGCCAACACCACAGCTGAAGTTGTTTGGGTTACTCACCTCCTTCGTGAGCTTCATATCCTACCTTCTGAGCGACCAACTATCCTGTGCGATAATCGGAGTGCCTTATTCCTCAGCCAAAATCCTATCTCTCATAAACGAACGAAGCATATCGATATTGATTATCATTTTGTGCGAGAGCTGATTGCTTCTGGTCGCCTATATACTAAGTTTGTTCCAACTACCCTTCAACTCGCTGATATATTCACCAAGAGCTTACCCCGTCTGCTCTTTGAATCTTTTCGTTCCAAGCTTCATGTTGGACCGCCACCACTTCGCTTGCGGGGGGTGTTAACGATAGTCAAAGATAAACAAGGAAGCAATTTTTGTATTTTATGTAAATTAGTAAATCTCGTGTAAAGTAGGAAAGTTTGTTTTAATTTTATTTCTTTCCTCTGTATCATTGATTATAAATATTGTGCAATATACCATATGGTGATTTTATTCATCTTCACAGGAGTCGGGTGTGGATCTCTTTTTCTCATGTTCTATTGCCATGACCCTTATGTCTTAAGTGTTGAGGTGGTGGGATATTTCCATCACATTGATCATGTCTTATGCAGAATGGATGTCTTGGTTTGATTTCCTTCGGCTTAAGAAGGAACCTAAGCAGGTTCTCGAAGGAGTATTCCTGGTGTTGTGGTGGTACATTTAGCGTATCCATAATAACAAGCATTTTGGTATAAACCGTCAGAAGAAGTCTCTTTTATTTGATTTCGTTGTGTCTCAATCATTTTTTTGGTCTAATAGTAGACGTGGATCCTCCATTAATTGGGTTGATTGGTTACAAAACCAAATAGCTGCTATTATGGAACTTTGTATGCTCTTTCTAGCTTCTTGGTGGTTTTTTCTATTGAAATCTTTTGTTGTTTAAAAAAATGGCATGGGATAACACCGTGTTGGAGGCATGAGATGTCACCACCACTCCTTTTGGTCTTAAGACTTTCCCAAAAAAAGATTTTGACTTTCATCAAAATGCATGGATTAACTTTATTTACTTTACAAAATTGTTCTCACTTTGAAGACTCAATTGAATTTAAACACTCAACCGAATCATTCGTCATTTAGATACGTACGTAGAAAGAAAAACAAAAAAGTCTTCGCCAATGTAATAAAAAGATGCTTGAAAATTGATAAACTTCCCGATGCAAAAAATCCAATCTTCTTAAAAGACTTTTCTTCCGAAACATGTAAACGGCGTGTAGTCCTAATACTAACACAAGTAAAATGAAATTGTTACCATTAAGTGTAAAACTGTAATTTCTGTAAATCAACTGATGGAGTACTGTACACAACATTAACGTATCTGTCAATATATATCTTTCTTAAGTAATATAGGATCTTTCAACAATCGATACTTATTTAAATTACCAAGTACAAAATAGATAAGAGGACAAAGTCCTTACATGTTCACGACACCTAAGGAGAGATACTTTAAGATAAATCAAACGTAGATAAACATGTGGGTTAACCCAATAGAATAAGAAACCTTCAACATTTGACCATGGAAAAAAACAAAATTTCTGCCAAACCTCAAACGTTTTCGTCTACAAAAGAAACCTTAACATCAAACACACAATCTCTATACCTTGAAAATAAACCGTAATTTCAGTTTTAATGGCGAGATTGAGGGGTATTTCGTATGGTAGGTTAATAGTTAAAAACCTTTACACTATACACATATCGGGTACTTCTCAAAACACACAAATCCTCAAAGAGACGACTGGTTTTCGTATGAGTGGTTCCCAGGCACGAAGAGCATTTTGCAATCTCACTGCCAATCAAGAACTTCCTCCTCCACCGCCCCCACCTCCGAGTTCTAACTGGTAAGCACGTTTTATAACTATCAAGATTCAACAAAAAAAATATGATATTTGGGAGATCATTTTTTCGTAAAATGAAGGTCTATATATCTAGTCTTTTATATCATTTAATATATATTTGTTCTTGGATGTCGTTTGTTTCTCTAGGGGGAAATGGACCGCGGGAATAATGGTGTGTGTGGTTATACCCTTGCTACAATTTAAAGGTATACATGTGATCCATTTCTTATTATATCTATCAGGAAAAATATGGCATGAATACCACCAAGATGCATCGATCGTACACCTCTTATTACACATATGCATTGTTGGTATCAAATCATTTAACTTTTGGCATTAAATGGTGAAAATATTATCATTGGTGCATATGAATTTACAGAAGAAGTTGATGTGGTGATGGAGACGGCAGAAGAAATTATAGATGTGATAGAAGTGGCGGCGGAGGCCGTGGACATGGTGGCGGAGAAGATCGGCGACGATCTTCCAGACAGTAGTAAGCTCAAAACCACCTTGGAAACAGTTGAAGAACTGGCGGAAACAGTAGCCGGAAAAGCTCAAAAAGCGGTAGATTTCATCGATGAGGTATCCCACATGCTAACGCATATTTTCTTAATAAAAAATCACTAATTATTATTATTATTAAGGAATCATAGCATATAAATATTATTTTCGCTTATATAAAACGAAATTATCAATTATATTTTAATGTTAATAAGTTTATTAAAATTGAAAAACTTCAGGTTCAAGAAGCGGAGCGGAAGTTGGGACCAATCATCGATCCGACTAAGCAACTAACCCAAGCGACTCCGTCAGAAGCAAGCTAATTCTATAGTTGACCAAAACTTGTAGTATTTCATTTATATTTATAAAAAAAATATTTATTTATTATTATGATAGATACCTTTTGATATTTAACTTACATGTTTTGGAAATAATTTCTTTAACATCTAAAGTCAAATAAAATATATATTAATATTATATGTATTCTTAACTAAATTAAAGGAATTGGTTCCGTCCGCCGCACCTCGAGTCATCTCTCTCTCTTGCTCGAGTCGTCTCTCTCTTGCTCGCTCCCTTTCTCCGGACTCATCTGTTGCCTACTCCATGATAGTTGTCGCCGCCACCGGCTCTCTCTTCTTCTACATCGGAACCGCCTCTGGTCGCCGCTCATTCTCTCTTCTTCTTCTACGAACAATCACGATTAGCCGTCATCGTCAAAGCTTTGCCACCGCCGCTACCGCTGTCTTCATCTATGTTTTTTTCTATGTTTTTGTTCTTTTGGTTATTTTTCCAATTTAATCGTCTCATCCCGATCAAACTGCAGGGGATGTTAGCGATCGATTAGGGTTAATATCCATTAGGGTTTAGGTTTGGCCAATATCCTATTTTGTATCCCTATTTATATAGAATTAAACCCTCAGTATTATTATCAACCAATTTTATATTATAACAAAAACATAACAAAACAAAACCGAAAATATAGCTAAAATTGAGAAACTGAATTTAAGAGGAATGTCTAAACAACAAAATTAGCTCCCCAGTGGAGCCCGATAAAATGTTTCTCATAATTCTTGTTCGGACCTAAAATTATCTCCATTTAATTAAAACTAGTGGGACCCCGTGCTCCGCACGGGTTCCGAATCGCTGGAGCACGGGTCCGGATAAATGCTATAATAAAGTACAATTGTTGTAATATAACTGAAAATTGTTGAGATTTTTAAAAGTACAATTGCTGTAATAGAATTGAAAGTGGGATGCTATAATAAACAGATAAAGCTATCTGCTCCATTCCAGTAGATTTTGTCCCAAACGTGTCTTTCACACTCACATGTAAGCTGAGCAACTTCTTTCTGCTATGGAGTAAACAAAGAATCGTTATCAAACATTTTTTCAAAAGAGTCCCTTGTTATTTAAAAAACATATTATGGTTAAAGTTAAAAAACATAAACTATTTGAAATTGCAGTAAAATATTTGGAATATAATCATAACAGTAGACTTCAAATAGTGCAAAACTATTTTTAATATCTTTAACATCTTCAGTCTCTGAAAAGACATGAATACCCTCATCATTATCATTGAAAATAAAGAAATCATCGTAATACCTTTGGAAGATTAACATTGAGGGCAGCCATTATGGCAATTGTAGAAGAGCACGCAAAATCTGAAGAACTTGATAGCCCAGACCCTGTATTTGCAAGAAAAAAATCAAGCTTAAATTAGTTAATTAATTTTTTTTTACTAAAATTAAAAACCATTAACTCCCTACATGTCACAAGATATACCCAATGGAACTAATATCTTTAATACATGAGGCTGTGAAATAAAATTACAATAATTTACTGCAATGGTAAGTCCTTTGTTGTCGGGAGTTTGTCGAACATGATGAAACCACATACTCGGCCTACACAACCACCAAATTCAAGAATTAGCTATATAAATAACGGGCAATTTCCACCAAATTATATAAGTAAATTGGCTGGTTTGTGGAATTATTATGGAAAGTAGATGAGAAATGCTTACAAGTAAAGACTTTCACCGGCTTTTACAGTGACTTCAAATGGCTTTGGTCCATTATAGTACAATGGGAATTTATACATTTCTATTTTCTTTTCTTTGGTAATGAGTAAGGATTTAAACTGCACCAAGGGACATGCCTTGTTCGATTCTCGAGTCTCAATTCAAATTCTTCACTTTCCTGTAGAATTAAATAAAGCTTCAACATTGTATGTACTTTAATTATAATTTTTATATACTAAAAATTAAATGAGATTTAAGTACTTGCAGACTGAACTTCCAGAAGACCAAAACTTAACCATTATAGACATCCCCAAAAGATCCCCTTCCAGTGAGTTTCAGGTTGCTAAATCGGAATCCTGCTGCCTCCATAATAGCTACTCTGGATGTTTCTATGAACTCTATGAACTCTAACTTGAAAATAGAAATATGGGATGGAGTAAGAATGCACCTGGATGTTTGATTGACATGCAAATGAACTTTGATTTATTAAAAGCAACAGCAACAATAGCTTC
Source organism: Cichorium intybus (assembly GCA_023525715.1). Classification (NCBI taxonomy): domain Eukaryota; kingdom Viridiplantae; phylum Streptophyta; class Magnoliopsida; order Asterales; family Asteraceae; genus Cichorium; species Cichorium intybus. The sequence continues at coordinate 1,921,566 of CM042013.1, forward strand.
CTGTATTGTTTTGTAAAAAATAACATCAACCTTTTTTTATATTTATTTGGTTTATTTAATAATTATTATATTTTGTTAAAATTTAATACATCCACCGATCTTCATGTTATCCATTCCCCCATCAACGTGTCCTTCCATCCCCAAAGATCTAGTCACACCCTCATTCTTATCCTGGACATTACACATCCAAGAAAACCCACCGGAAAAATCAAAATTAACCCAAAGAAATCAAGGATTAAACTTTTAAAACTAAGTATTCAATGATTTAAGTATTAAGATGCATAAAACAAAGTCAAGGGAAAACCAAACCTTGAAATCAAAATCTGGTTTTTGTTGAGTTTTTCTAGGTCACAGACACATTGGAGAAGCAAATACGGACTGAAACATGGAGTCAAACCATTTTCTTCTTTGAAGAGTAACCTTTTAGTCTCCAAGTTTCCAACAAATAATTAATCCCTGATTCATTGTCTCCTACAAAAATTTCAACAATAAACATTCAAGATTATATAAGCTTATATAACGAAGCTTCACAAAACAAATAACGTTACTTTGTAAAACCATTTAAAATAAAACACAGAAACATGTTACAAAAGAAGAAGCAACATTTACGTAAAATCACCAAAAACCCAATTAATATGAAACTATAAAGAAAAGATTTAAGGGATTATAAGAATGACACGAATTCGGTGCTTGAAGTTAGATAAAAAAGGTTCTCCATTTGTAAAGATGAAAAGCAAAGAAAGAAGAAGAAGCAGATTGAGAATATTTGTCGGTATATATGCGAAATCATATTTACCTTCCGTTAGGGCTTTTTTGTTCTTCATCTTCCCCATCTCACCGGTCAAGCCATGTTCATCTGAAAATAGTATTCACAAAAATAAAATAGGAACAGAACCTGGATCGAGAACATCATGAAAATTGAATTTACAATCAAACCGGCTTTTAAGTAATCATCCGTACTGTAAATCAGCATCGGGAATTTTTGCTAAATAACCTTTATCGCAACTAACAGACAGCAAATGGAGATGAATTAATTTCTCCCAAATCGGAATTCGACCTCCCAACCCTCTAATTGCCAGAAGCGAACAGCACCGATTGCGAGATTGAGGGTGTGTGGGTGTGCCGCCATTGAAGCTTCAGATCCTGCGATTGCAAGAAGAAAGGGAGAAAGCCAAAAAGTCGACCCGAGATAATCTTCAAGTGACCACCGAACCAACACCAGCCACCACCGAAATGTCGATCTGCCTCATCTCCCTTTCGATTATTTCTGTTGGTTGTCGAAGAAACGAAAGAACCAAATTGCAAATACTACTTTCGAGAAGAACGACAACACAGACGACGATCGTAGAGAAGGACGGGGCAATGACATGCAAGCCGCGAAAATACTCCGATAAGAAGTAAGAAATCGACGGAGGGAGAAGCAAGGAAAGCAACCAGGAGAAAAGGAAGAATAAACGTCAACATATGCCAAAGAAGAAAGCGGTGATGAACACGTGTCAGAACCGATAACTCTGTACAACCCTAGTGTTACACATTTAAAAAGAAGCATATGTCACGTATGGAAAAATGAAGCCAAAAATCGGATGTAACGTTGGCGAAAATTAGCCACAAATGGAAAAAAAAAGCGTACATCACATAACCAAACTCACGCAAATTAATTAATAGAGTAATATGACATTTATTCGACCCTTCTATTTCTCTTGTTTACCTGTAAAAACAATCTCCTAAATTCTCAATAAGCTCCTTGTTACATAGTCAAACACTTCCTAGCTACTTTACCTCATAAAATTCTTAAACAGATGGCTTTGAATCAGTGGCCGAACTTTAAAAAATAGTTGGGAGCGGAAATTATTCTAACGTCGCATCAAACTTTTGGGGGGGGGGGGGGGGGGGGGGTCAAAGAAAACATATATTTTCTTTTTGCACATGTAATATAATTTTTTTACATTAAGCATCAAAAATTTTGGGAGGGCAACAACCCCTCCCTGCCCCAACTATGTTCCGTCCTTGCTTTGAATGCTTATTCTCAATATTAACGATTATTATAGCTTATTATAGTTTCCATTGATTTATTCTTAAACAAACTATTTTTAAGTAGAGAAAAACACAAATTGTAAACTTTATTTATACACAAATCGGAAAATGACCAGACTTAACGGTAACACGGAACAATAAGAACAAATTATGTTATTCAAAATTTGTCAAAATTGTTTCATAAAACTTTATTAACACTCAAAAACACAAAAACTACAATGATAAATACATATTTATAATAGAATATACTAATTTTATAAGGAAAGAATTATCTTTAGTTTAGGAGATAATTCATAACTATTAAAGATAGCAATAAAATATTCGAAATTACCCTAAACAATATATCATCTCTAATTAAGATAACTCCTTACCAACTTTAATAAAATATATTTTGAAATTTAAAATCCTAAATTGTGATCCTTGCATCATGATTAGTCTCCAAAATAAGATATGGCCCTTGGAATTTGTCCTTTCAAATCTAAATTAAGGCATGCCTATTTGAGACTAGACATCAATAGTATCAGAATAAGGTTCTTTCGAAATAATATTATTGACTGATTTTTTAGTCTTTGATATCCATGACTAATTAATCTGTATCGCACAATAAAGTTTAGTCCCCGATAAATTAATGTGCCTTTAAATGCAAAATGATGTACGTGAAGGTAGTGAAGCATGGACTGAATTCAATCATTGAAAAGTTCCGCACGGGTTCCGTATCGCTGGAGCACGGGTCCGGATAAATGCTATAATAAAGTACAATTGTTGTAATATAACTGAAAATTGTTGAGATTTTTAAAAGTACAATTGCTGTAATAGAATTGAAAGTGGGATGCTATAATAAACAGATAAAGTTACCTGCTCCATTCCAGTAGATTTTTGTCCCAAACGTGTCTTTCACACTCACATGTAAGCTGAGCAACTTTTTTCTGCTATGGAGTAAACAAAGAATCGTTATCAAACATTTTTTCAAAAGAGTCCATTGTTATTTAAAAAACATATTATTGTTAAAGTTAAAAAACATAAACTGTTTGAAATTGAAGTAAAATATTTGGAATATAATCATAACAGTAGACTTCAAATAGTGCAAAACTATTTTTAATATCTTTAACATCTTAAGTCTGTGAAAAGACATGAATACCCTCATCATTATCATTGAAAATAAAGAAATCATCGTAATACCATTGGAAGATTAACATTGAGGGCAGCCGTTATGGCAATTGTAGAAGAGCACGCAAAATCTGCAGAACTTGATAGCCCAGACCCTGTATTTGCAAGAAAAAAATCAAGCTTAAAATTAGTTAATTAATTTTTTTTTACTAAAATTAAAAACCATTAACTCCCTACATGTCACAAGATATACCCAATGGAACTAATATCTTTAATACATGAGGCTGTCAAATAAAATTACAATAATTTACTGCAATGGTAAGTCCTTTGTTGTCGGGAGTTTGTCGAACATGATGAAACCACATACTCGGCCTACACAACCACCAAATTCAAGAATTAGCTATATAAATAACGGGCAATTTCCACCAAATTATATAAGTAAATTGGCTGGTTTGTGGAATTATTATGGAAAGTAGATGAGAAATGCTTACAAGTAAAGACTTTCACCGGCTTTTACAGTGACTTCAAATGGCTTTGGTCCATTATAGTACAATGGGAATTTATACATTTCTATTTTCTTTTCTTTGGTAATGAGTAAGGATTTAAACTGCACCAAGGGACATGCCTTGTTCGATTCTCGAGTCTCAATTCAAATTCTTCACTTTCCTGTAGAATTAAATAAAGCTTCAACATTGTATGTACTTTAATTATAATTTTTATATACTAAAAATTAAATGAGATTTAAGTACTTGCAGACTGAACTTCCAAAAGACCAAAACTTAACCCTTATAGACATCCCCAAAAGATCCCCTTCCAGTGAGTTTCAGGTTGCTAAATCGGAATCCTGCTGCCTCCATAATAGCTACTCTGGATGTTTCTATGAACTCTATGAACTCTAACTTGAAAATAGAAATATGGGATGGAGTAAGAATGCACCTGGATGTTTGATTGACATGCAAATGAACTCTGATTTATTAAAAGCAACAGCAACAATAGCTTCCTGTATTGTTTTGTAAAAAATAACATCAACCTTTTTTTATATTTATTTGGTTTATTTAATAATTATTATATTTTGTTAAAATTTAATACATCCACCGATCTTCATGTTATCCATTCCCCCATCAACGTGTCCTTCCATCCCCAAAGATCTAGTCACACCCTCATTCTTATCCTGGACATTACACATCCAAGAAAACCCACCGGAAAAATCAAAATTAACCCAAAGAAATCAAGGATTAAACTTTTAAAACTAAGTATTCAATGATTTAAGTATTAAGATGCATAAAACAAAGTCAAGGGAAAACCAAACCTTGAAATCAAAATCTGGTTTTTGTTGAGTTTTTCTAGGTCACAGACACATTGGAGAAGCAAATACGGACTGAAACATGGAGTCAAACCATTTTCTTCTTTGAAGAGTAACCTTTTAGTCTCCAAGTTTCCAACAAATAATTAATCCCTGATTCATTGTCTCCTACAAAAATTTCAACAATAAACATTCAAGATTATATAAGCTTATATAACGAAGCTTCACAAAACAAATAACGTTACTTTGTAAAACCATTTAAAATAAAACACAGAAACATGTTACAAAAGAAGAAGCAACATTTACGTAAAATCACCAAAAACCCAATTAATATGAAACTATAAAGAAAAGATTTAAGGGATTATAAGAATGACACGAATTCGGTGCTTGAAGTTAGATAAAAAAAGGTTCTCCATTTGTAAAGATGAAAAGCAAAGAAAGAAGAAGAAGCAGATTGAGAATATTTGTCGGTATATATGCGAAATCATATTTACCTTCCGTTAGGGCTTTTTTGTTCTTCATCTTCCCCATCTCACCGGTCAAGCCATGTTCATCTGAAAATAGTCTTCACAAAAATAAAATAGGATCAGAACCTGAAAATAACGTTACTTTGTAAAACCATTTAAAATAAAACACAGAAACATGTTACAAAAGAAGAAGCAACATTTACGTAAAATCACCAAAAACCCAATTAATATGAAACTATAAAGAAAATATTTAAGGGATTATAAGAATGCACGAAATCGGTGCTTGAAGTTAGATAAAAAAAGGTTCTCCATTTGTAAAGATGAAAAGCAAAGAAAGAAGAAGAAGCAGATTGAGAATATTTGTCGGTATATATGCGAAATCATATTTACCTTCCGTTAGGGCTTTTTTGTTCTTCATCTTCCCCATCTCACCGGTCAAGCCATGTTCATCTGAAAATAGTCTTCACAAAAATAAAATAGGAACAGAACCTGGATCGAGAACATCATGAAAATTGAATTTACAATCAAACCGGCTTTTAAGTAATCATCCGTACTGTAAATCAGCATCGGGAATTTTTGCTAAATAACCTTTATCGCAACTAACAGACAGCAAATGGAGATGAATTAATTTCTCCCAAATCGGAATTCGACCTCCCAACCCTCTAATTGCTAGAAGCGAACAGCACCGATTGCGAGATTGAGGGTGTGTGGGTGTGCCGCCATTGAAGCTTCAGATCCTGCGATTGCAAGAAGAAAGGGAGAAAGCCAAAAAGTCGACCCGAGATAATCTTCAAGTGACCACCGAACCAACACCAGCCACCACCGAAATGTCGATCTGCCTCATCTCCCTTTCGATTATTTCTGTTGGTTGTCGAAGAAACGAAAGAACCAAATTGAAAATACTACTTTCGAGAAGAACGACAACACAGACGACGATCGTAGAGAAGGACGGGGCAATGACATGCAAGCCGCGAAAATACTCCGATAAGAAGTAAGAAATCGACGGAGGGAGAAGCAAGGAAAGCAACCAGGAGAAAAGGAAGAATAAACGTCAACATACGCCAAAGAAGAAAGCGGTGATGAACACGTGTCAGAACCGATAACTCTGTACAACCCTAGTGTTACACATTTAAAAAGAAGCATATGTCACGTATGGAAAAATGAAGCCAAAAACCGGATGTAACGTTGGCGAAAATTAGCCACAAATGGAAAAAAAAAAACTTACATCACATAACCAAACTCACGCAAATTAATTAATAGAGTAATATGACCTTTATTCGTCCCTTCTATTTCTCTTGTTTACCTGTAAAAACAATCTCCTAAATTCTCAATAAGCTCCTTATTACATAGTCAAACACTTCCTAGCTACTTTACCTCATAAAATTCTTAAACAGATGGCTTTGAATCAGTGGCCGAACTTTAAAAAATAGTTGGGAGCGGAAATTATTCTAACGTCGCATCAAACTTTGGGGGGGGGGGGGGGGGGGTTAAAGAAAACATATATTTTCTTTTTGCACATGTAATATAATTTTTTTACATTAAGCATCAAAAATTTTGGGAGGGCAACAACCCCTCCCTGCCCCAACTATGTTCCGTCCTTGCTTTGAATGCTTATTCTCAATATTAACGATTATTATAGCTTATTATAGTTTCCATTGATTTATTCTTAAACAAACTATTTTTAAGTAGAGAAAAACACAAATTGTAAACTTTATTTATACACAAATCGGAAAATGACCAGACTTAACGGTAACACGGAACAATAAGAACAAATTATGTTATTCAAAATTTGTCAAAATTGTTTCATAAAACTTTATTAACACTCAAAAACACAAAAACTACAATGATAAATAGAATATACTAATTTTATAAGGAAAGAATTATCTTTAGTTTAGGAGATAATTCATAACTATTAAAGATAGCAATAAAATATTCGAAATTACCCTAAACAATATATCATCTCTAATTAAGATAACTCCTTACCAACTTTAATAAAATATATTTTGAAATTTAAAATCCTAAATTGTGATCCTTGCATCATGATTAGTCTCCAAAATAAGATATGGCCCTTGGAATTTGTCCTTTCAAATCTAAATTAAGGCATGCCTATTTGAGACTAGACATCAATAGTATCAGAATAAGGTTCTTTCGAAATAATATTATTGACTGATTTTTTAGTCTTTGATATCCATGACTAATTAATCTGTATCGCATAATAAAGTTTAGTCCCCGATAAATTAATGTGCCTTTAAATGCAAAATGATGTATGTGAAGGCAGTGAAGCATAGACTGAATTCAATCATTGAAAAGTTTTTATACGAATAGTATTTGTGATTGGGAAATTTTATCTACTGACGGAAAACAAACCCGACGCATCTTCTTTCCAAATCCATTTATCAGGAGAAGAAGCAAGATTCACAGACACAATAACCTGCAATAGACCCTCCAACTCCTTGGATTCCCCGCCTCTTCTCGGACACCTTTTCCACCCAAAAACAGTATTGCAGCCATTTGTGACAGTAATTCGCTCCGACACCAGACAGTTCTTATTCGACTCAATGCCATAGAGCTTTGGAAAACGATCTTTAAAAGCAACCGGACCGCACCATCTTGCTAGTTGTTTTTTATATATTGCCGCCGTTCAAAAAAAAAAACTAACTCTTTTTTATCTACACGATTAATCATTATGTTATAATGAATTTTTAATATTTTTTATTCCACATTCCTAAGTTCCATTATGCTGATACATATCCTTCCCCGCGTATTCACGCGCTTTTGTTTGTGTCTGTAGCCCACGCTCAACCTTTCCATCATTCAAAATGATGTTTGTGTCTGTAGCCCACGCGCTTTTGTTTGAAAAAAATAATGATCCAAAAATTTTTTTTTGAATTTTTTTTTTCTCCGATATAGTACTATGATTCATTTTATTATTTATATTTTTTATATATAATTTTTAAATTTTTTAAGGTGTCATCGCAAGTCCTCACTTTAAAAAGAGTCCTCACCCGATCCTGATTATATTTATATATATATATATATATATATATATATATATATATATATATATATATATATATATATATATATATATATATATATATATATATATATTTATATATATATATAAATATATATATATATATATATATATATATATATATATATATATATATATATATATATATATATATATATATATATATATATATATATATATATATATATATTTCAACGATTTTTTATAAAGAAAATTTTAAACAATTTAATAGCTAGAAACACATAATACTGAATATGACGATATAACCAGTTGGCCGTAAATTAAATTTGTCCTACGTAAACTCATATAAAATATTCCTACTAAAAGAATGACCCTAACTTTAAAAATCGAAACCGGTTTTTTACTAACCTTTTCAACTAAAACCAAACCTCACCGCAATAAAAAAAACTGAAAATTTTCGGTGTGGTGCGGTTATTAATTTAAAAAAAACCCGCAAAAAACTAAAATGCACCGCTTGTAGGAACCGTACCACAAACCGATTTACTAACCGAACCGTACCGCACCGCTTCTAATTTATATTATATTAAAAGTAAAATAAAATTTATGAGAAATTAGGAATAAACGAATAAGGGAGCGACTCAACGCAAGTTTGAAGTTTGTGTCGATTTCAGTTTTTCTCTCTCGGTCATTAGGGATTTAAGCCACATTGATGTGATGTCATATTCTTATAAATACGTTAAATATGAGTATAATATTGGATATTATTGGTATTCTTTTCATATTAATAAAATAGATTTGTTAAATCATTAATATAATATATATTTGTAAATTTGTTTAAAAAAACGTTTAGAATTGTTTCTAATAGATTGTGCATTGATAATTTAATATGTACAATATTCTTATTTATTAAAAGTATATAAATATTTTATTCTTAATGTATACTAAATGATTTTGAATTAAAAATAGTAAAATATAAAATAAATTTGTTACAATATGTGGGGGAGGATATGTAAACGTAAATAATTAACGTTTTAAATGAAAATACTTGAAACTATTAGTTAAATTAAAGAAAATAAAATAAAAAATAGAAATAACTCATGTAATTGATAGTCATAAGATGATATAGTCATAAATCATATGATGATATAGTCATAATTGCATAGTCATTTTTTAGTGCAAATAGTAGCACCCTTTGTGATTGATTCCCTAGTCTCTAATATATTGCATCCATAAATAAGTAAATCAATCTCGGATACTCCAATTTAGCCTGTAAAAACTAAAAAATGTCCCTCAAAAATCTAAAATAGGTGGTTTCATAGAGACTGAAATTCAGTACCTAATAAATTGACATCCATATGATATTCGATTATTCGTGATGGTTCATTAGTCTCTGGTATATGGTAACCATAAAAAGTTAATTATTCTTAGGTACTAAAAATACTAAAATACAGTTACTGATAAGTAACCTCCAAAAATAAGAATATGGATATTTATAAGGACTAAAATTTGGTCTCTTATAAGTTTCTGTCCAATGTTATATTTTGTGTTGTTTTATTAACAATTGAAATCAATCCCTAATAATTGGCGCAAGTCTACCATATATTGAAGAACAGTCTTTAATAAGTTTCACTCCAAATCTAAATTGGTACAAACATATCGTAGACTGAATTTTGGTCGGTATCTAATGTCTCAAGCATTAAATATATTCCCCAATAGAATTAGGGTCTTATTCATGAGTCTTTGATGCATACCATCCATGACTGATTAATAAATCTTTTTATTTTAGTTGTTATTGTTGCTCATTTTTCTTGTATTGTTAATTTGGTGGATAATACTTCTCGATTTACGTCGATCACAAAGAGACCGTGGTTTGATCTGCACTTCTCACGACTTTTGGATCATCTAGTTATTTCAAAATAATATTTTCTCCAATGCTAAGAAGCTGAGGAAAATTTCTTTGTTCAATTCAATAGTAATGATTTCTTCTTCCTCTATTTCTAGCCGGTTTTTAAAATGTTTAATTTCTTCATCTTTGCATTTGTTTTTGCCTAGTTACTTGCTAATTGTTTTGATATAAAATTGTTTTATTGTTAAAAAAAACATAATTTAGTTATAGGCATACATTTACTAGATGTGTTAGTTAAAATCATCAAAATACCATTATACTTACCAAATTATAAGTTATATTATACATCAAATTTACAGAAATAATTGCTGTATTTGTTGATTTTAACTAATACATGTTTTGCAAATAATTTACATTCTTTTATTATTCCAAAATATTGTTGAGATAGTTTGAAATAGTCTGTTTTTCACTATAAAATCTACAAACGACACTTTTACAAGATATAATCACTACTTATATATTAAAAGCAACCTAGACGTACGAGACTAATTAAAAGATATATTATTATTTTATCATCAAATCCCAACTAATATATGACCCATAAACAAGCTTGAATAAATCGATGGGAAAGGGACAATTTGTTTGTCTTAAAATAACCAACAAACTTATTTTATTGTATAGGGTAATCAACTATAGAGAGTAAAAAAATGCTGCCAACTTTTATTATCAAAACCAACTCTAAGGTGCTGTTTGTTTTTTAAGAGGTAAAAGGTCTGCAGTCTGCAGATCACATCTGCAGAGCATCTACAAAAAAGAGGTGGACTAAATGTTTGCAGACTGCAAGAAGAAGTCTGTTTGTTTTTTAAAGTCTGCAGGTTATGAAAATAAACTGAAATTTAAATAAACTGTTTTTTTAAGTAAAACATATGAGTACGTTCAATTTATGATATTAACGATATAAAGCAAACATTTATTTTTTTTAAAGAATAAAGAATAAAAATTACGTAACCAAAGTTGGATTTACAAATAGTTTGTAAAGCTAAAAATTTGAGTAAGATTGTGAACCAAAGTTCTAATGTAAAAATATATTTGTATGTTTCAAATACTTTATAAGTATGATTTACAATAAAAAAACGTCTATTATATAATATTAACGAATTTAAGGATCAAAGCAAACATTTCTTTTTTTAAGTTTGTGACATTTTTTAAAAGTTTTACAAATTTATCTTCATTTTGTTTAAAAACATAGAAAAATAAATATTATTTACTTCGAAAAACTAATGTTGATAAAAAAATCGCAACTATTAGTTAAAAAAAATCCAAGTGTTTTTAAAAACAAATATGTGTATTTCTTTTTTTTTTAAATCGAAGGTGGCCGGCGGCTGCGGTTTGGTCGACGACGCAAGGAAAAGAAAACGCGAGACCGCTTGGAGGAGAAAACGATATGCGTATTTCTTTTTTTTAGGTTAAAATTGTATTAATTTATTACTAGAAGAGCTCTGCAGACTCTTGAAGACATTGGTCCATGTCTGCCCCAAAAAGAGGACGCGCAGACCTTCACTACTAGACAAAGGGGTATTTAGCCACGAAAAATAACCACGCAAATTTTGCGTGGTTAAATAACCACGCAATTGCCACACATCTGTTACACAACCTGAAACCCCAAATTTAAACACGCATTTGTGACGGAACGACAACGCATCAGAAATCCGTGGCTGTTGCGTGGTAAAATTAACAACGCGATAACCACGCACTGATTGAATGCGTGGTAAAACCGTGGTTAATATATATAAATGCAAATTCGTGGTTGTTGCGTGGTAAAATTAACCACGCAATAACAACGCACTCCCTGTGTGCGTGGTAAATGCTTGGTTAAATAAACACGCAACTAACACGAACAATGATTTAAAGTAACAGGAAAAGGCTGGTAGGTATTGTGTGGTTAAATAGCCACACATCTACCACGAAAGCATAAAATCGAAAAAAATAGGTGCCAGGATTTGAACTCTGGTCTCCTCTGTGGGGGGAACATCAACTACCACTTCGGCTATAAACTTCATCCGTTTATTTCAATATAACCCTTTCGAATAATAATTATTGTTGTTGTTGTTATTATTATTATTATTATTATTATTATTAGTTTAATAATAATTATTATTATTGTTAATATTATTAATATTATTTTTTTTTCGTTTTCGTTTTCGTTTTATTAATTATATCGTTTTGGGCTATAAGCGTGTACACCTTCCAAACTCGGTTTATATTGTTTTCGCTTTCGTTTTATTAATTATATCATAGTGGGTAAGTCGAATTTACGTATAAACAGAAAAATATAAACATGATAAAATATAATAATGATGTGCAAAAAATGAACCAAAAAAATAATGTTTGCCCTTCAAAAAACGACAAAAAAAAAATCGTGGCTATTGCGTGGCTAATTAACCACGCATTAAACACGCACATAGGCAGTGCGTGTTTATTGCGTGGTTAATTAACCACGCAATAACCACGCACTGCATGTGTGCGTGGTAAATATGTGGTTAATTAAACACGCAATAGCAACAATTTTTTTTATTTTTCGTTTTTTGAAGGACAAACATTATTTTTTTGGGTTCATTTTTTGCACATCCTTATTATACCTTATTATTGTTATATTTCTCGATTTATACGTAAATTCGCCTTAGCCACAAGCGTGTACACCTTTTAAACCCGTTACATATGTCAAGCTTTATCCTTTGAAGTTGTATAAACGCATGTAGTTTTAACACACCAACACATTGATGCACGTACAATCATACTCATACATACACAGACATATACATATACTTTAGACACACATATATACTTATACCCATACATTCACACATTGTATGATCATTAGTATTGATTAGAGCGATATAGAGAGAGAGTGTGTGTGTGTGTATATGTATGGGTATGTTTGAGTATGAGTATATATGAGAATGAATATATATGAGAATGTGTGTATGTCCATCAATGTGTTGGTGTGTTAAAACTACAAGTGCTTATACACATTGAAAGGATAAAGTTTGAAATGAGTAACGGGTTTGGAAGATGTACACGCTTGTGTGTAAGTCGAATTTATGTATAAACTGAGAAATATAAACATAATAAAATATAATAAGGATGTGCAAAAAATGAACCAAAAAAAATAATGTTTGCCCTTCAAAAAACGAAAAATAAAAAAAAATCGTGGCTATTGCGTGGCTAATTAACCACGCATTTACCACGCACACAGGCAGTGCGTGCTTATTGCGTGGTTAATTAACCACGCAATAACGACGAATTTTTTTTATTTTTTGTTAATTTCGTTTTTTAAGGGCACACACACACACACACACACACACACACAGATATATATATATATATATATATATATATATATATATATATATATATATATATATATATATATATATATATATATATATATATATATAACGATTTTCGTGGCAGTTGTGTGGTTGTTTAACCACGGAATAGCCACCAACATGATTTAAATGAAAATAAAAAATCAGGTTTTAACCCTTCTGACGTCCTGCTCCTGTGATTTAAAAAAAAATACCTGTCTCGTGGTAGTTGCGTGGTTGTTTAACCACGGAATAGCCACCAACATTGAAAATAAAAAAATCGGGCTTTAACCCTTTCACGTACCGCTGTTGTGATTTAAAAAGAAAATACCTGTCTCGTGGTAGTTGCGTGGTTGTTTAACCACGGAATAGCCACCAACATTGAAAACTAGGCGTATTCCCGCGCGTTGCGCAGGAGTAAATTAATATACTAAAAATATATTGACCGATCAAATATAAACATAAACACTTTAGATTTAATCAAAACATGCAAACCTAAAAATAAATCAATCATGTGACATATATATCAATAGTAATTTTTCATCAAAACATCGAACAAAAAAATATAATCACCTCTTTGTAGGCAATTATCATGGATGGTCCAACGTTAAAAATACATTGAAATACATTTACATAAATTATCTTAAAATTTCAAATAAAACACGTAGTAATAACACCATACATTAATTAACAAATTAAGTATATTATGTTAATAATTCAAAAATTCTATCATTAAGATGATAATATTTTATATCTAGGTAAATTAGTTAATGTTGGAAGTTGAATAGTTAGGAGTTTCATATAAATATGGTGAAAGTAAAAATGCTTCGATAAATATAAGAAAGAATTATAAATCGTTCATCGCAACCGATATTTTGTATCAATAATAAAGTTTTTAACTAAAAGTCGATCAAAATAATATAAGTCAAGTGTATATCGACAATCCAATATTGAAAAATAGGACAACACATTGACATGAACTATAATACATACATTATGTTTGGTTCATTTTTGTTAAATCTTAGTAACTAAAAGTTTTATGATGCTTTACTACTAAAGTTTATTTCTTGTATTTATGTAATTTTTTTTTGAACACTTTGAATGTTTAACTTCTTACATAACAATAATGTCACAACTTTTATATAATTCTCTTTGTCAAATAATGCTAATATTAAAAAAGATTTTACAAACCAAATGACCACTAAATACTTTATCAAATAACATAAGCCTACTTATTTAAACAATATAAAACCATTTATTAGGTGAATTTGTATTAGAAAATACTATATATATATATATATATATATATATATATATATATATATATATATATATATATATATATATATATATATATATATATATATATATATAAATACATGCAAATCAACTATAGACTCTTGAATCATTGAAAATTACCAATTACAATGAATAATCAATCCAATATATATCTTTGTATCGTTATGTTGCGGTAGAACCATTATGAACTTTGTTTCTTGTCTTGCTTTGACATCTTCACATTTCTCCTTCCTAATATAATATAAACATACATACCTTCAAATATGTGCTCTCCACCATGCAGTTTTTCTTTTTTCTTCCGATTTGTAATTTGTTATAGGTTCTTCATGTTTCTCCTTCGTAATACAATATAAGTATATGCAACTTCAAGGTATGTGTGTGTTCTCAAAACATCTTTTCTTCCATCTCATTCTCCAAGCTAGAATCAAATTTATATATGAATGATATGTAACACTTATATTAATTAGGTGTGTTAAGTAACAATAAGTATAATAGGTTATAAGACTCTTGAGTTGTATGTGTTTAATTACTTGAAAGTTGTAAAGCCTTGTAAGTTTCAAATGAATATAATTCAAGATATTGGCCTATCTTGAACCACATTCATTTGGATGGCCTCTATTCTAAGATTTATAGAGATAAAGATATAGATTTGGATGGTTTTAGTAGAAAATTACATAATCTTTTTAGTATTTAGTATATGACGATAAAATCAGGAAATTACATAATCCTTTTAGTATTTAGTATATGACGATAAAATCAGGAAAAAAAAAACTCCAAACCAATTATTGACTTTAAACTAAAAAGTAACTTGAAAAGTGGAATAAATACCACAAATTTTCAAATCGTTGATTCTTCTACAATAACATGTGAAATACTTAAATTTCAATAGCAAATTTTGCCTAAAATCGTTTCAACAATGTGCGGTTAATTCATTTAGTGGGTCAAAAATTTAGAGTGTTCTATTATGTATTGATAAAAAACAATATGAAGAAAATTTCTTGGTTTATCATGTATTTATAAAAACACAATATCAATTAACTTTTAATATAAAACATCACCGTAGTTACACCAAACGTATAATTGTGTCCTTTAAATATTTGATAGAATTGAAGATCGTATCCCGTTACGTATGTCATGATAACTTTTCCTTTACACATCATATATAACTATAAACTCCAACATTGTGACCCACTCTACATAAAAGTTATATAGATATAGATTTAGAAACATAAGAAAAAAATGATACTAACTAACCATAGAAAATAAGATTCTTATTCATGTTTAAAATACTTAAATTCTCTAAGCATACTAACTTGCTTTCTTTCATCAACGCAGATTCCTCAAAAGTGGCCGTGGGACATTCGTAGAGGCGCATCACCATGTTTAAAACCATTGTAAAAGTTGAAACATTCAAATCTTTGATATACCCAAAGAAGATCATCATTGAACTTTTCGTAAGAAGATCATCATTGAACTTTTCGTTTTACAAATAAGATGACTTCAACCTTGTACTAAACTTTCACACATTCTACAAAAATAAATTGGAAAGAGGAAAAAGAATCAAGAGAAACCAAGCATGAGAAATGATGTTCTTAAGAGTAACCAAACATGGAAAATGATGTTCTTACATAGCTAAAACATCAAAGACATTAAATAGTATAAGTTGAAAAGTCTTGGGGGTTTCAAATCAATATGGTGCAAGTATTTGAGTTATCTTGATCTACATTCATGAATGGCCTCTATTATAAGAGTTATATAGATAAAAAAATCGGGTTTTAACCCTTTCACGTCCCGCTCCTTTCTTTCTTCCCCAAAAGAACGCAAACACTAAGTCTGTGAACCTCCTCCTGCTGCTCTCCAGCCATCGTCGGTCGGCGCAAGTGAGGTCCTCCCTCGTTCCATCGCCGGTCGCCGCAGGTAAGCACCTCCACCGTCCCATCGAATAGCAGAGAATTTGACCACGCGTTTTTCCTTGCTCCTGTGACAGCACCCCTGCACCGGCGGTTTTGCCATCGCCATCATGGATCGGCGTTGTTTGCCTGCCGGTTTCAACCACCGGAAGTTGGTTTGTACCTCCCCCATCTCCTTTTCCTCAAGAAATTTCTACATTTTTCGAATTTCACCCGTTTTCACAAAAGAGGTAAAAACCTAACTTTCAATTTTTGGTTGAATTTGTTAAAATCAATTTTCTTATTTCATGACCTTGTGGTGTGGCAATAGAGATTTAAATTTGAGGAATTGTTGTGCCATCTAAAGGTTGGACAGGTACCCAAATATAACCTTACATCTGCTTGCCCGCCAAGTGTTTGAGAAAATGCTTCATTGAAATTTGAAATATATATATGACTAATGATCTCTTATTTTCTTTTTATTTCTATTAGTTTCAATTGTTTGTTTGTTAATTATTACCTTATTTGCTTCACTTTCAGTCTGAAATTTTTGTTTGTTATTTTGTTTTTATCGTTCTTTTAGGGAATTGAATTTTTTATAAGGTGTTGATGCAAAATGGTGGTGTTAACGACCTTCTTTCAGATCTTGAAACTAAAGGTTTTTTTTAATTAAGTTTGTTGTTAATGTATGTTTAATTGCTTACTTAATATATCATAAAACAACACTAATATGTCTATTTCATGTGTCGCCAGAAACGATGGTGGAAGGGGGTTATCGATTCAATTTTCCAAATATAGATGTTGTTTGATCACCATCAGTGCCCTCTCTATTTGTTACCCCAGAAGGAAAACTTCGAGATTGTGTTAAATTTCTGAAAAGAAGTTCGCCGTGGGGTATGTTGTTTTGATTATTTACTTAATATAAAGTTTATTAAAGCGTTTCAATAATTTTTACTCATAATTGATTGTAGGGAGTGGATGCAAGTATCAGGTCAGAAGTTTCGCAGTGGGGTATGTTGTTTTGATTATTTACTTTTTTTTTTTGAACGACAAATCTATCCTACTCCTAAATTACTCCTTGTTATGTTAGTGTCAGGGTTTGAACCCTGGACCTCCTTGTTAGTAACACTCCTTGTTAGCCAAGTGGGCTAGCCCCAACTTGTTGATTATTTACTTAATGAATGCTTTCTTCAAGTTGGTGATAATAATGAGATAAGAGAACATGTTGTCGTGGATCATGATGGCTTTTGGAACTATGGTTAAACAAATGGTGGGTGTTAGAAATTATATTATATTTGAATCACATGTGTTTCCTTTACCCCTTTATAAACAATCACTTTCCACTCTCAATTCCACTAGTTATGGTAATTTGCAACTATTTTAATCATAGTTTATTGAATATATATATATATATATATATATATATATATATATATATATATATATATATATATATATATATATATATATATATATATATATATATATATATATATATATATATATATATATATGTGTTTGATACAAGATGTAAGCCATCATTGTACTGCACATATCATGAATACCAGTAGCTTGCCCTACTTTGTAATGGTGTTACTTCAGTTTCTTATTGCAGGAGCAAGTATTACAATGAAGATCGGGTTTGCAAATGGACTTAATCAGCTTGTGTTTGTGGTGTATCGCCATTTAATCAGCACGATCCTCTTTTGCCCTTTTGCTTTTGTATTTGAAAGGTAACCCATTCATCGCTTTTAAAAAATGGTAGTTCCTCCTATGATGATTTTAATAGTCATAGTTACACTGATAATGAATCATGTTTCTTTTTCTTTTTTTTTTAAACCCTTTTAAAGTCTTCTAACATTTTATTCTTTATACTTTCTATTGATCTGACTGGAAGTTAACCTTTCTTTAAAAATCCGTTTTGTATATTTTCTATTTGTTCTGACGGGGATCCTTTTTTTAATTAGACGGTGTTTGATACACTTTTTTTATGGTGTAATAACACATGATTTCTCTAAATAATGTATTTATTTATAAAGTCTCTTATGGTAATCTATGATGCAGGTGATTTTGTTGCACATCAAATTCACGGTTTTACTCATGACAAATGGATTTGACCGCATCACATCGCATTCTCTACAAGAATTGCAGCCCACAAAAACCGTTGTAGTTCTTTAGCTGTTAAGAATGTATGTTCTTGTGAGAAACCAGAGATCTGGAAAAAGTTGGGAATATATAGAAAGTTTGTGGTTTAAGAACCTGCTCTTACTTTTACCACCCGTGTTATATATATATATATATATATATATATATATATATATATATATATATATATATATATATATATATATATATATATATATATATATATATATATATATATATGTGTGTGGTTTTTTTTTTGTAAGAAAAATCTGGAATTAAAAATATTTTTTTGTATTTTTTTTTAATAAAAAAATTTATTGCGTGGTTATTGCGTGGTTAAAAGTCAAACACAGTCAACAAAATGTGTGTGGCTATTGCGTGGTAAATAATTTGCGTGGCTATTGCGTGGTTAATAATTTGCGTGGTTATTGCGTGGTTAATAATTTGCGTGGCTATTGTGTGTTAATAATTTGCGTGGTTATTGCGTGGTTAATAATTTACGTGGCTATTGCGTGGTTAATAATTTGCGTGGATATTGCGTGGTTAATGAATTGCGTGGTCATCGCGTGGTTAATAAATTGCGTGGTAATTGCGTGGTTAATGAATTGCGTGGTAATTGCGTAGTTAATGAATTGCGTGGTCATCGCGTGGTTAATGAATTGCGTGGTTAATGAATTGCGTGGGTGTTGCGTGGTAAATTTGCGTGGCTAAACCGTGGTTACAATTTAGCCACAAGGGGTTTTCCCACAGGTCAATTTTCGTGGTTATTGCGTGGTTATTCGGCTTCAGCCACACAACAACCACGCAAATTTGCGTGGTTAAACCCCTTGTTTTCTAGTAGTGCTTTTTAGGTCTGCGGTCTTCGAAAAAACAAACACTCTGCGAAGGTCCATGTCTGTGCGCCGTCTGCGTGGCGCAAACAAAAATGGTCAGGAAGATCTGCAAAGTAAAAACAAACAGCCCCTAAATATATAGTCTAACTTTCACTTTTATAATTTTGGCCGAGTTTTAAATTTTGCTTAAGGGTCTAGTCCAAATGTTTTTTCACAAATATGCC
This sequence comes from Cichorium intybus, assembly GCA_023525715.1. NCBI lineage: Eukaryota > Viridiplantae > Streptophyta > Magnoliopsida > Asterales > Asteraceae > Cichorium > Cichorium intybus. The sequence continues at coordinate 1,941,079 of CM042013.1, forward strand.
CCTAAACTATTAATATTTTAATAAATTTATTTTTTACAATATCTTTAGACATCTTAATTTTTTTAAATGATTTTTACAACTTTTTCCAACTTTTTTAAACATGTTTTTATCCAAACCTTTTTACAACTTCTTTTAAAACTTTACAATTTGGGCCAAAAAAAATTTACAAGTTTTTTGTGAGTTTTTTCCCAATTTTGTTAGTGTTCTATTATTTAGGTAATGTTAGAAATACTTTCGTTTTACATTTCTACTTATGTTTTTTTTCAAAATTAAGCAACATGAATTGTAAAATAGTTATAAAAGTTTTAAAAGAAGTTGTAAATAATTTTTAAAAATAGTTGTAAAAATTATGAAAAACATTCTAAAATACTTATAAAAATAATTGTAATAAAAGTCGTAAAAAATCAAATGAAAAGTTTTAAAAAAATATATAAAAAGGTACATTTGTAAAAAAAAAAAAAAAAAAGATAACTTATCTACGGGAAAATTTGCCAAAAATAATAATAATAAATTCGTTAAAAATAAAAACTTAAAATAGAATAATAAAATAAATGTTAAGGCATTATTTTATAGTTTGTTTCCTTTGATAATAAAAACTTTTGGTAACGTATTTTAATTGTTGTGCCTCCTATATGCAAATCCCCACTACTTCATAATTGGTTATTATAAAATGCATTTGTTTTTCAGACAAAACAGAATAGGTTTCTTTTAACCAAAAACTACTCCAGTAACAAAATTAAGTTATACCAAAAGCATTGCGTCCATATACATTGTTTGTTCCTTCTTTATATATCCTACAAGAAGTCAACATCAGTCATTCACCTTGATGCACAATTAATTTGACCGTGTATTCGTTTCGTGCAGAAAAAGTTTACGTATCCACTTGTCCGTATAGAAACCATCATGGTAACTTGATAATACAATATCGCACTATATATCTGTATATATCATATATATGCTATATAAGAAGCATGTTTGTTTATATATTGACCGAGGTCGGATTTTGGAACTGGAAGTTTCCTTTTCTTTCGGCCAAAGGCAAACCAGGCAACGTAAATCCAAATCAGATTCATATTCGGGAACCTACGATTGTTTGTCAAACTAAGTTTACCCGTAACCGTGTGGAATTGTCATACGATGATGCAAAGTTGACACTTTTGCCAAATTTCTAGCCTAATCTTCTCTCAATTCCTCATCTTAATCTACAGTTAACTATATATATAAATGAGATATATCAAGAAACAATGCTTCGAACATCCCAAAATCCACCTTTTTCTGGTTTTCAAAATCCACAAGTTCAAGATCGTATAACAGAATGGCGACAACATTGGTTCATGGTTCTGGTGAGTTGATGAGTAGTACTAAGCATTCAAAGAGATTGCCTATTACCCGTCTGGTAATAAGTAAGAAATTGGCCACCAT